>JANHGB010015036.1:0-48123 GCA_026283785.1 Coracopsis vasa | reverse complement strand
CCATTTTTTGTTTTCTATTCCCGTATGCAATGAAATATTTCCACCTTTTGGAGTATATTTTAAGGCATTGTCCATCAGATTGCGTATAATCTTATTGATCTTTGGTTCATCAATCCAGACAAAGATTTCGTTGAAATCGCTTTTTACCTGGATCGTTATACCTTTGTGATCGGCGTAAGATTGAAACTTTTCTGCAAAAGTACGAATATACTCGTTTAGTTCCACTTTTCTGACCGTAACTTTTGAACTGTATTTTTCTTCAACGTCAAGCAACTATCAATTTTACATCATATAATTGGCTATGGTTAGTAAGAAGGGAAATTATTATTCTTTTTCTGACCATTTATGCACATAACCCAATTATATGCTTCGTCTTGCACCAGGCTTTTTTTTTGCATTAGGATTATTAGCACTTGTGATTTAGGCAACTTGCCTTGAGGTACAAAAACCAATTCATAACACAGAAAAAGAAAACTTTAAAATATACAAAACCTCTTGTACCCCTTATTTTCTGTAATGTTACTAAACCCAAATAATTATACATTTTCAATTTGAAATCCACCGCTGTCCCCCAATGACCAAAGAGGAAAAACAAAATCAAAATAACTAGAAAATATGGTATGTAAATCAATTTAGGCTTAAACCAAAAAGAAATACAATGACTGACTTGGGAACAATGGATCAAAGAGATAAGTAAATAATGCACATAACTCCCCTAAGCTTCACAGCAGTGCAAATAACCTCTAAAATAAATTAAACTGGAATAATCAAGCTGAAAGTTTCCTTTAGGGTTGGGGAGGGTTGAGTTTTGAATCCAGTTGGCATGAGAAGAACCTTGCCTAGAGTGAGGTGTTTTTTGAGGTCAGGGCTCTCAGATTTGGTGTTTGGAGAAAAAGAATCTAGTAGAGGGGAGGATGGGAGACCTCAAGGAATATGGCAGTTTTTCCTATGTTTGAAGTAGCTGACTTTTGGCAGTATTCTTTCAAGTTGAACTGACACTGAAAACATGTTGAGATTTGACCATCATTAGGCCTAAAAAAGGATCCCTTTGGCTGCGTATTAAAGCTTTGATATAGTATCTGATTGGAAAAGAGAGGGAATTTCTCCTGATCTGCCCTACTTCAGGCCTGCACCCCAGAAAGCTGAGGGCAAAGATGGTTCTGTCCCCCTTGGTTTATACCTCCCTCATTCCAGTTCAGTCTGCGGCCCCCAATCCTATTACCACACAAGAGGGGGTAACTGCTCAAAGTTGTTGTATTTGGCTTTGTATGAGTTGGAACTATAGTCAAAGACTAATTTTCTTTACAAGAAAGAAGTTTTTACTTTGAGCAACCACCCCCCCTCTCTGCCATTCTGACCAAACAGAATTTCAGTTCTGCAAACTGCTTAATGAAGCTTAAAACAACTCCCATCTTCTATTGATGTGAATTCCCCTCTTCTTTTTCATCTCTCTTCTGTTTTGGTATGCTGTAACCCACATTTTCCAAATAATGGAAAATTTCCCCCCCACCTACCTACCTACCCACCCATTGGTTCTCTGGAGTGATTCTATAAGATAACGGTAGATTGGGGAAACTTTCCCATCAGTAGAGTACTATCTATCTATCTATATATCTATCTATCTATCTACGTAGCTAGCTATCCCTTCAGAGTGCTGAAATTCTGCTTTAGAGAATTCCTCTGGTTTGCCACAAATATCTGAGCATTTTACAACCTGGCTTTGAGATTTCTTTATGTCAGGCTTTCCAAGGTACTCTACAGATCAGTAGAGTGGGCTTTATAACCAACTGGGTGGACTTCTGCTAATGAAAACGATGAATGATAGATGCTGTGTCTTTATTGCTGGATGTGCCAACCTGACTCTGCTCATCTTCCCCTTTCATTCCTCTGCTGAACAGTGAAGAATTGAGTTACAAGGAAGAGGAAGGACTGCTCTTTGTCCACCTTGTGGTTAGCAGGCACTTTGTAGAGGATACTATATAGATATATTTAAGCTGTTTTATATAAGTATGGTTCCTGAGCAAGTACAGTCACTTCACCACATCCCTGCCCCCCCATGGTGGTGGTGCATCTTCTTAGAGAGGCATCATGTCAAACAGTAAGATGTGACATTCACAACCATGGGCTGTATCAGAAGATCATATATCTGCCTGAGAAATCTGGAAAAAAAGAAATAAATAATGCACTGACAACTGCCTCAGGGCAAAAAGGAGAGAGAGCAAGAGATGGAAACCATTATTATATGGAGAGGGGGAGAGAGAGAAGAGAATATTTGCAGTAGTTTTGTTTCTAGAGACCTGATTTGCCGAGTAATAACTTCATCAAGTGCTGTCTAATGTACAAAATTACTTTTAGCTGTTTGCCATGTAGGACAAAACAGCTCTTGTTTACTAACCCTTTATCAGCATTTATGACTTCTACTAAATTCAGCACTTAAAAAACAAGTCTAGAAAATGAACTTTGTGATCTATCTTATGCTCTTACAACATCATAACATTGGGTACAGTCCTCAACTGCTATAAATAGACACAGTCCCAAATAGAATGAATGACCCTACACTCTTCTTGATTTACATCAAGTGAGAAGCTAGCCCAGCATGTTTGACCAAGCAGTTGGGGCCAGCCCTGTCAAAACAAACCTGCTCCAAAGCAAATGTATTCTAGGACTCTTCCTTCTACCCACTTTCTCCTCTCCTGTGTCACTGCCATGCTCAGTGCAGTCTTCCCCCACTGTCATTTAAACTATTCTGACTTATACAGGTTAGCCAGATATAAAAATGAGATAATCCATCCCTTCAGCCTTTATACAATTTGGGTCCATTAAGAAGCATTAGTGTGTTGTTATTTATTTTTAAACAGTAGCTTCTAGCAACAGCATAACTTAAATAAAAGAAAAGGTCTTATTCAAGGGAGTGGGGACTGAAACATATCACGCTGCTAATCTTCAAGTGCAAATGCAAACATCTTGAGTAATGCTAATTTAGTGTTGTTCTTTGTCACTTGCTTTTCATCATTCCCTTTCCCTTCAGACAAAATGTTACTGTTTGAAAACCTATTAGAGAGATCAAGATGACACCTTCCCATGGCACAGACAAAATCAGAACTACATATCCAGATACAGGACCAATGGAAAAGTACAGGCAGAGCTGCTCAAGGTAGCCCAGCTGGCCTGGGATTTGTCAGCATGATGGGCCAAACAGGCTTGAGCATCTTCAGAAAACTGTCCTAACCCCAAGGGACACTTCTGAGCACTGCCCTGCCTGCAGCATGATGTGGTGACTGCACTTCAAACCAGCATGGTGGGGAATACATCAGCCTTCGCTTTCTTCTCAAGGGCATCAAGACTCACCTCACTTCAGAGTGATATATCTTAGTCCAGAAACACAGATGAGAGGAAAAAATAACTTTTGGATTTAACTAAAAGTTTCGAAATTCAAAATGGACATTTAGCTAGCAATTTGTACGGCATCGTTCTGCTTCCTAGGCGGTTATCCAGTCCTCGGTCCTGGGGAGACAGTACCGGTGAAGGCATCCTTTCTAGCTCTTCTACACTAACAAGTAAATAACTGTCTTTGCTTTCCCTGGTTTGACTTGATTTTTTTTTTAAACTGCATATGGCCTCACATGTACAAACATTTAACTGCCAATTATAGGATTACAGCATTTATTAGTCAGGAAGGCTGCTGCACTCCTTCATGCCTGTAGCAAAAAATTGTGGCCTGCCCCCCAGTTTATAAGACCTTTTACATTTTGTTGATTTTTGACTCCATCTCAGGCAAACCTTAGAGACTCCTCATTTCGCTTCATATTCTTAGGTGCAGTTTTTTCCATGAGACTTTTCACAACTGTCTCAACCCAGACAAGACACTGACTTTGGTCAAAAACACTGATGGAAAAGAAGTAGGATTTTCCATCACAAATTGTTTGAAAAGTTGATCTATTTTTTTTTCTGTAATACAAGAACTGACCACATTGACTGCCTCAAGCCCATGGTGGGCCACAGAGAACAGCTTATATCAGGATGTCAGTACGGTGGCAAGGTTTTCTCCACGTGCATTTGTCATACGATGCAAATGGTTCTGGCTCTGTCTCAGAAGAGGCAGATGACACAAGGGGAACTCTTCTGCTAGAGGCTGTGAACATAAGATTCTCCTGTCAACATTTCTTGAGTCTCAGAACTTGTACCTGAGTTTTGGAGACTCTGACAGCTCCATGAAATCTGTAATTGGATGAATAAACTGTTAATATATTTACATATAATAATATATAATAATAAATGAATGATTACCCTTCCTCATCCCCTTTTTCTGTTTTTCTGTTGTCTCTGAAAAGTTCCTGATTTTTTTTATTTAGCTCTCTGTTCAGAATTGGCTGGCCTACATTTCTGACCTTTGACCAAAAGTTCCTCAAAAATATTTCTTATTTGAAGCCCCCAAATCCATTTCTTCCACTCCAGGGTAGGATCGTAGGGGTGCCCTTTAGCTGTAGGTCAGACCAGCAGAAGAACAGTTCTTGTACACATTTCCTGGCTCTGCTTCTGCCTGCAGGAACCAGGCTCAATTTCACCACAGTTTCAGAGTCACCAGAAGGGTTAGAAGCAAAAAAAAATGAAAATTGTCAAAGTGATGTTTCAGCCCTGAAACAAGCTTCCTTCTTGATACACACAACTCTGGGAGCTGTTGCGAGTTGTGTGAGGGAGGTCTTTAGCTGTTTTTTAGTTTCTTAGAGCAGCAAAAAATGCCCAAGAATTTGCTTACTACTAATGTTCTGCACCAGTTGCTTAAAACAGCTCCTTCCAGTCATTTTCTTGTCAATTAGACTTGTCTGGATTTGAAAACACATCAGGTGTAAGTTCTGGGTACCAGTTCAGAGCAAAATCTCTCTCCCTTTCAGAAACAGATAAGTATTCATGGCATTGCCTCATTTTTTCCTTTTCTCCAGACTAGTGCCATGCTCTAAAATTCAAACAAATAGGTGTCCTTAGCAAAATAATATCTTGGTGGTGAGTGACTTTGTGAAGCTGTATTTATCAGAAATAATACCGAGATCACCATTTCCCCATTGTGCCTCAGAAGGGTTAGTAAGCAAAGTATTGTAGTATTTCAGTCTTGGTCCCAAAACCCCTTTGCCCTGTATCTTTTCTCCAGTGTAGAATTATTTGTCTGTTATCTGCATTTGAAAGACACAGAAAGTACCTGGATGAAAAGAAAAAAAGAGGGCATTTCTAAGGTAGTAACATATTCATCAGGCCCTTATAAAAATACGACAGGTCTTAACCTTTATAACTGCACCTGGTCCACTGAGGAACACAGTAATCTTACCTCCTGTAATTTTGGAAAACAGCCTTTTTGGGACCAAATGCTGTTCATTTCTGTATTACTTCTACTTGCTGGAAGAGCTGCTTTTTGCAGCAAGCTGACAGCTTCTAGGAGAGCCAGACAGCACAGCTTCCAACAGTGGAAATTAGTCACATTTGTTCACAGAAATAGCTGGATTATTCCTGCCTTTGCAACAGGTGATTGTTCCTCAGCACATAAACAGAACAACAGCTGCAGGCAATTGTTATTTCCTTATTAATAGCATTTTAGGGATCACAGAGTATTTCTGTGCTGCAGAACATTCCCAGTCCCTTGAAATGCTAATCGAAACATTTGAATATGTTGTTATCCTGACAGCACACTTGAGGAGGTTTTAAAACTGACCAGCTGTCTAACTGCTCCCTATAAATCACTTGCCTTGACCTAGTGGTACATTTTTCTTTTCTTTCGTGTCTATTTGCTGTTTGACACAGGAGCCTGTGCTGTAACTGCTCATTTAATACCAGACAGTGTAATACCCTTGCAGCCTGCCATGATTGTCAGGTTGATTTCATTAGTACGATAAGATGCATAGACTCCTTTTTATCTCTTGTACTCTCCTTCTCTCTCCCCCTTTCTCTGTAATTTGGGTCTTTAAAGTCCCTGCTGTCTCCTGATCTACAGATAATTGTTTACTGTAATACTAGCCAGGAAAAGAGCTGATAAACTCCAGATGTAGCGAGGTCTTCAAATTCACTTTCCTTGCTCTATGCCCATGGCTATGGACCTCAGATAATATTTTACCGCTGTCTGGGGTCCTCTAAACCTGCTAATAAAAAGAAGGTATTTAAGATGGACAATGATTGTATCATAGATGATCTGGGTGGTTCATTGGGGTTTCTTTTCTGTTTGGGGGGCTGTTTCGTTTTTGGGGTTTTTTTACAAGCTTCTTATTAGCCCCAGTTCTTGTTGCCTGTCTGCATCTGCCCTGCACTGTACTCTTTGAAGTCTTATCATGCTTCTTAGTGACAGGAGCCAGGATGCTACATGTTAACCCCCATAGAGCAAAGAGATGAGACTCCTTTTCCCTCTTCAAAAAAGAAAATAAAACCCTCACAATCACTCTTTTCTGCCTTGCTGGAACTCATGGTTCATTTGGTTCTTTGCACAGTGACATTTAGAGAAAGCAGACCATCAGGGGGTTCATAAACAAGAGCCAAGTTATTGCCTCCAGCTTCAACAGCTCATGAAACAATACTTTTTACAGGTTTGATGGCAGTTCCCTAGCTTATTTTTTAATTATTGCTCCTTAGTTTTACATACCTCTGAACTTCCTCCTTCTACCCAGCACTGAAAGGCAACGTGCTATAAAAGAGGTAGTTGTCATATCTCTAGCCTCCTTCTAAGGACCAAAAATAGCCCAAAAGGCCCTGCCTACATTTCCACTGTGAACCAAGTTTATAACCAGTTCATGAAAAGGTTGACTATAAATATTTTTTGTGCCCACACATAATGTGGTTAATACAGCTAGTAGTTGTGACATCCTCACTTGGCACATGGAGATCTTCCTATAAACTGGTTTGGCACATTAGTTTTTGCAATGAGTTCAAGACCACCTAACCATGCCTGTGTAACCAGTTTGTCTGGCTCCTTCATGCTCCAGACCTGGGTGTGGTAGGATATCCTTGGATGCCTCGTGTCTCGTGCTGCTGGGGCAAGCCAAGGTGTAACCTTTTCGAGTGCTCTGGTATGTGTTCAAGGACTGGGATATCTGCCTGACCTGGGTGCAAGCCTTAGGCAATATCCCTGTGGACACATCGCTGTGCAGCCTGTACGCTATACGGACAACATGTGGGCTCTTTCTGGAAACAGCTGCTGTGGGGATGTAGGTAGATGTGTCTTATAGGAGAGGATTGAATGCTGGCTGAAAAAGGAAAAAAACAAACAGCAAAAAGCTAACAAACATGATCAGACTTGTCCTTTAGTCAGAACTTGGGCTTTTTGGCATGAGATTTCCATTTTCATTTTGAAAAATCAGAACTGAATTTGGACCTGGCCATTCCAAGTCTTGGGAGAGGACTGAAGCTGGATATAAATTTTATGAAGGTGTCTTAATATAATTCATTAGCAATTTTACACACATCAAACCAAATTCCTTGTTTACGACCTCCCCATAGCCTGAGGTTTTGGAAGGCTCTAATATCCGAGGCAAGATAAGGAGGCTGAGTGCCTTCCACAGGCTGCCCCTTGCTCCTTTGCCCTGGAGCAAGGGAGATTGGCAGCCAGTTGCCCTCCTTCTGCAGTGGCATACTTGTGGAAAGGGCATCTTTAAGGAACAGGGAGTGAGAGTTCAACTGCAGATCTAATCTGGGAGGTACCGACTCTACGTTTTCCTCCTCTTCAGGCTGTCCCACTTAATGTTTCCCCAAACTCCTCATTGCAGCCAGCATTATCAGACTCCACATCCCGATTACATTCCCAGAATTCTTAGACAAATATTCTGTTTCCACTTGGTATTGAATGAGATGAGTCTACAAGTTCATTGCTTTCAGTTTAGAGAGAGCTGTGGTCCATTAGTAGAGGAGGCCGAAGAAATGACTATCACGAAAGCGATCAACCTACATTATCTCAACTGGGATTTTACTTTCCCTCTGACAGCATCTTTTCCTCTCTTTTTTGGGCTGTTTCATTTCACTGCAGGCTTTCTCAAGGCCATTAGGTCCTCCTCAAATGGGTAGCTGGTCATTTCCAGTAGGCAGTGAATGACATAGCTTTTATTGCTGAAGAGAGGAGTTGATTGGCACAGCCATCTCCTCAAAGGCCAGACTGGTTGCCACCTCAGACGTCAGCAGAGATTCGCAAGACCCAGCTTCTCTAGCCTAGTATCATTGAAACCTTTGGATTAGCCATCAAATTAAATAGAAATGGATTGGTGTAACTCTTCCCTCATAATAATGCTGTTTCATTGCCTTGTAATCCACTTTTAATTGGGATTTGCTTCCTGGCAACAGCATGTAAACAAGGAGATGGTCAAAGGTGCAGAGGGAGGGGAAGGAACAATGCAGAACAGGGTTCCCCCCCTGTCCAGCTTCCTTTCTACAAAATCCCACAGTCTGGGTTGCTTCCACAATCGTTTTGGAAAAGGCCTTTCATTTCCCTCTTCTTTCCCCAGATTAAAAAGGGTCTATTCTCCTCCCCTCTTCATGTAAACATCACTTATCTTGTTCTATAGGCAGCATAACTAGCAAGAGCAAGTACTCACAAAGTGTAAATTAGCTAGTGACAATAAATTGTCAGATTGCCTCTGAGGCAGAAACAAATGAATAGCTTAGTTTATTAATCACATGGCACCTTCACCTTTGATGTCTTGATGTTCCAGTTTTGGTGCTCCATTAAGCAACCCTGAGTGACTGCTGCAGCAGCCTCCACTAAACCAGAAATTTTGTTGGCAGCACATTCAGGACTTCAAAGGCGGTAAATTACCTTGGGATTGTTTCATTAAAGCGCCCTTCCCAGTGTGAACAGCAATAACAGGAGAATCGAGATCAAAGAGCATCCATCTTTCTAGATTTGTTACATAGAAAATTACATGCTGAGGGTGTCTTTTTCACAAATCATGTCGCCTCCCATTTCAGCAAGAATGGTTCTAATTACAGCAGAAGCCTCCCTGGCTGTGCGGAGAGTTATGATTGTCATTAATACAGCACTGGAACCTTTTTCCTCTTTGCACTCCCCAGACCCCTACTCAATTCTCTGTAAAGCTTAGCAATGTTTGTGATGCGCCTCTGGAGCCTAATTAGAAACAATTATACTGATTATCTGATTACAGGCAGATCTCTACAGATTCTTGGGAAGAGCTTTTCCTGGGATGTGTATTTGTTTATTTTACATATTCTTTCATTTCCCTTCCCCCTCCACCCCCATGGGCTGTCTAACTCCACATAATCCTGTGCTTTGCTTTCTTCTGTCTAACCGTCAGGGATGCAACCTAAGTAAACCGAGCTAGAGACAGACCAGAGAGAAAGGACTGCTGGAGGTCCTTCTGGTGCATCTCCTGTTTGATGTGATATACTAGGTGCAAGCCAGACAGATGAAGGATCTATAGACCTGATTCCTGTGCAACAGTTGGCTTCAGCCTTCAGGTCATGAGAATCTTCTGTAACAGGTTAAATCCCAGCAGTACCATTAAAAAACCAGAGATATCACCAGTTGACCTGTCTCAAATGGCTGGTACCTTCTGAGAACACCATTTGGAGAAGCGCAGGGTGGAGCAGCTATGAACAGGCAGGCCCTGATCCCATGGTATAACTAACTGTCTCTTCCTGTCTCACTTGCTGTGCACAGGTGTGGAGGGAGACAGCCAGACGGGCATCACTGCACACAATTAGGGCAATTCTTAGGAATCCTGAATCATCACTTCCTGAGAAATCCCTTTATCAGCAGGCTGTGGAACTTGTCCTCCTGTCTTCCTTTCCTTGCAGCCACTCATCTCTGTCCTTTGCATATCTTTTCAAACACAAAGGCACCACTGTTGTCTAACATGGCATGTGCTTCATGATTTCATAGAAATAATAGCAGTTAACAGTGAATCTAACTACTCCATAACCATGGCAATTCAGTCGGCTTCAGAGGAAAGTAGGAGAAAGCCAGCAGTAGAGGCAGTCACAGAGAAATCTTCCACAGAAAAGTTCATCCACCTCCAGATGGTTAAAGGCTGACTTTAGACACAGCATATTTACATCTGTCCACCCTCTGAATTGATTCTGATGTCTTACTCACTTAAATCTGATGTTCTTACCACCAAGATAAACATCCATCACAACATATGGCAGAAGGCAAAAGCTTAAAAGCTGCCCAGGTAAGGTCTCCTGGAAAAGGTCTCTCTTTTTGCATGTGTGTACTGACTGAGGTTTTTCTGGTGTACTGTGAGGAGTGGAGGCATCAGTTTGGTCAGACAGAATACTGAGTGTTTTAGGAAACTTCCTTGTACATCTCTTCCTATTCTTTTCTCTAACTAAGCAACTAAGAAGCTTTGCAGTTTCTCTGAATGCATTTGCTTTCTAAACTTTTAGACCAGAACAATTCCAGAGGTGCCTGTAACTTTTGTTGTGTTCAGTAGCATTGTCTGTCTTATTCTTTAGGATTCCTAAGAATGTTTTGGTTTACTTGTTGCTGTGTAGCCACTAGACTTTTAACACTTCAGTCATCAGATCACGTTTTCTCCTTAAGATAATAGCATCATTTAATATGCTGTGTTACAGCAGCATGAAACTGGGAAAAGTAAGAGATATATGCACTAAATCTCTCTCCCTTACATTATCCCCAAGAAACATTCCTGTTGTCAGTGTCCTACTGGACCACTAAAGAAAATTTGCTTACCAAAGACAATATTCTGACTAATAATCTAATACTCTTTCCTGGTTGCAAATTTGATATGGAAGATACAACTTTATTAATCCATTTTGTGAATTTGACCTTAATTTGCAAATCTCCAGCCACAAGTAGGTGTGAACGAAATATTCATAGCCTGAAGTGAAATTATTTATATTATTATTTTTCTTAATAATTCATTGTAAATTTAAAATAGAATCAGGAAATCACATTAATTCTGAAAAAAAAGAAAGCAAATGCATCAAATTTTCTACAGATTATGGGCTTCTTGAAAGTGAGAGATGGAATCAAAGTGCAGAGCTTGAGAGATACGAACATTTCATTTCACTCTTGTGTTTTATGAGACCTTCTTGTCAAACATCACAAGGGAAGAAAAACATGAAGAGCACAGAACCGTGGGAAAAGCAGCAGTGAAGGTTTTTATGTGAAATCCAGTAGATTCTTTTGCACCAGTTCTGCAGCACTCTGAAACCAATCTGCTGGATCCTGTTCCACAGAGAAGAGACTGAGAAGAAAAAGCAGCGTGCGATAATTTGTTGAATTCTGGTGAAGACATGCAATGCCTAATTTCATTGTAAAAGGAACATACACAGCCATTGACAAAATGTCTTCTTCATTGCTGGAATTACGCCAGAGCTATCCTGGTATTTCAAGAAAGATTCGTGTTGCTTTTTGTGATATGAGGTCAGAATAAATTAAGTAGGGCTTCTGACAGCTGATTTTCAAAGATAATCTTTATGTTAGGATTGACCTGTTTATTCAACCCAGTCAACCTCTCATCAAAATGACAGCTCAAGAGCACCAGAGATTATTATCCCCAAGGATGCATAAAGATCCTGTCACCTGAGACAATAAAAGCTGATTAGTACAAAATTAGAAAATAAGACTGAATGAGAAGAAGGAAAAAAAAAAGATCAGACTTTCTATCTCTGCCACAACTTACGACAGAACATGTTGAAAACCAAATTGCAGGTGTCTTGTGTTGTAAAAGGCCTTTTAATTGCGATGGCTGGAAAATTTTTCATGCAGGAGAGCACTAGTCCTCACAATCTGATGGGTCTTTCTGTGCCATAAAGCTCTGGGTTCTGCTCTTCTGTCCTATTTGGGTAAATGGACAGTGGCTCCATTTGAAAATAATGGAATTGCACCACCATAAAACAGATAATATAAATGTAACATAAAAGACAGGCTCAGAATTGATGGCTGGGAGATGGTTCAAGGTTGCACCATCAAGTACAAGATTGTACAATTTATGCCTGGAAGAGGGAACAAGGTTGCAAGGCACCATATGAGCTGTATGGTGTGTAGGTTTAGAACAGCTGGAAACTTATATACTGTGGTTGTGGAAGTATTTCAGTACAGCTGTTGGTAGTAAAGTCTGAAGTGTGCTTGTCTGAACAGCTCCCGTGGAGACTGATTTTTGTTTATCACTTTTCTAAGTGCGAAATTTACACATGAAATTAAAGAAAAAAAGGTAGTCTTTCTAATTGTGGTTGAAGAGTCATACTGCTAATAAGTGCACAATATAACTGTAAACAGATCACAAATCTGGAAACGTATTCATTTATGTTGCCTTTGTTCTCATTCCAGGAAATATAAGGATTTGATAAGTTGACATTGATTTAATAGTCTGAAAACTGGAATCAATCTTCCTTTTCAGCCTTTTATTTTTCCTCCTGTTGCAAATTACAAACACATTTCTGCTTCCTGCAAGCTGTGCATATATTTCCATGGCCATCTTGAAGACTTCTCCCCCTCCTGCCCCCACTCTTGCCTAAGCAAGAAATGTCTTGTTAATTGAGGTTGCAATTCAATGTTTAGTGAAGGAAACGAGCACAATACAGTTAAGGAAATTCAGCTTCACTGTGTGTTCGTTCTGCAGTGGCTGATTACTGGTGTGATGACGATGTTGATGATGATGATCAGATGTTGTTTGAGAACTCAGATACAGTGATTGGTTTTGATAACCTGAAATTAACAACTGGATTTATAGCTTGTAAATATTCCTTGTGGTGAATTCTCGCATTGCCGGCATAATCCCCTCTTCCTGAACAGACCTCATTTATGAATCCCAAACCAGTGACATTATCCCCAGGATGTAAGGCAAGACCCTATTCTGTAATGCACACTGCATTTACTGAGCAGTCAATAAAGTGGCATTTTCAGACTTTTTATGTGGATCGATTAAATTGTATGTGACCTACTGCTCAGTTATAAAACTGCAGGCTCTTACTCGCACAAGGTTTCTACTACTGTTCCTCCATAATTTCCTTCTTTCCTTATTTTGGATTTTGTGATGTGATACAGAAACTCAGTGCCAGTCTGGTGCAATTTGCCTGTAAGGCAGTGGCGGGATTGTCCTGTTAAGGGGGCCCTCCAACAGTGATTGCACAATGGGTGCAGAAAGACACCTCTACACCACTGCAGTGCTCCTTTTGGTCCCCCATCAGCCACTAATAGCTGGGATAAGTTAAAGCTTCTATAGGTTGCTTCATCCCAGTCTTGTAGAAATGTCTTTGCTGGGCTGCAAATAGAAAAGGGAACGCAAGGATCAGGTGGATGTGACCCTCATACACCAGATCTACCAGCCCCTTTGATACTTCGTTTTCCCACTGCCTGCCTTTAAGAATATTGGAATCATGTCATGCCAGCAGCTCTTCCCGGAGCTTGAGACAATTATCAGAGAAGGGAAGGATATTCTTTCTTAATGGAATGATTCTGAAACATTTTGATGAAGATTCATTTTTAATCTGTTGAAAAGTATGATTAAATGCTGCTTCCATTTTGGTTGCTATGTAAATCAGGAGTACAAACACTGAAATAAAAGTGCTAAACCATATAGTGATGGAGATGTCTGTTAATGTGCTCCCTAGATGATAAAGGAAATACATTGTAGTGGTTGACTTTCGGAAACATTTAGGCAAACATTCACATCTTTAATAATACTTATGCTACTCCTGAATTTGCTTGCTGGTAATGATGAAGAGTGAGCGTTTCTAGTCAGGAAGCTGACATACAGGAACAGCAACAACTCTTAAAATCATCGAACTAATCTTTCAAAACCATTACTAAGGCAAAGACGAGTTAAAGCTGATAGTAAAAGCTGAAGTAAAGTGAAGTTAAAGACTATTACTTATTCTCTGTTGCATTTGGTTGACATGAAGCTCTTTACTGAACAGAGTTCTAGCCAAGGTGGTTCTTTCCCAGCAATGGTCCCATTCTTTATTTTTCTAGAAATGCTTTTCTTAGCATCAAAGAAGCTATACCTGAGGCCTCATTTAAAAATATCAGGGTGACTTGAGCTTTGTTGATGATCCTGACCCTTTCATGCTGCTGAAATTTCCAATTCTTCTTCTTAGGTGCGCCACCAGCATGGAAGGCAGGCCAGTTCCAGCTTTGGGCCATGCCATATTGCACTGTGCTGGAGAGATCATGGTCTAGATGCAACTAATGCTAACTTAAAGGTAGGAGCTGGAAAAGTGCCTCCTTAGCATGCTAGAGTAGGGGGGCTTCTTATGGATAGCTGGGAAGCTATTAAGGGCTTCCACTAGATACTTTTGATGTGCTCTAAAGATTTTGAGAATACTTTAACAATTCTGATGCAGGTGTCAGAAGGTGCTGGTGTCAGGAGGCTGGATAGTAGAGAATTGTTCCAGGGAGGGGTGGTCCTTGCTTACCAGCATCCCTAGCACTTGTTAGCATATATGCCTACGTGCCTATGCTAAATAGGAACTAAAGTCAGAATAAACTTGACCTTTATTTTAACTAGGCTACAAAGGCAGGTTTGGTAAGAAAGGAGACTGGGTATCATAGAAAAAAGGAAATACAAACACTGTCATGTATATTTATGGGATATTACGTCCAAGATGAAGGCAATCATTTGTAAAAACATTCCTTTGAAAAAGCACAAACTGAAAGTGCATTAGATGATGTTCAAATTATTATCCTTTGTGGGTACCTGTTTTAAATGTTGAATATTTTGCAAAGGTTATATGTAAGCCATTAAAAACTCAGGGAAGTATCATTCTGTAATTAAAGTATGTTTATTCAGTAAAGTGCAAGTGTGACTTCTGGGTGAGTGGTTCACTGGAGTTTGGACCATTGCAGGTCTCAAAGACCTGATTCTGTTTTCAATATACAGTCAAAGCAAGTTAGTGGAAGCTCTTCCTGGGCATGCAACATGGAGTGAAATCTTTCATGCTCACTCTGTCCTCAAAGGGATTGACCTGCTTTTTAAAAATGCAGTGTGTTATTAACGTTTTTCTTCATTATCTATGGCTGCTAATACACAAATTGACTTGTCATTGTCCCCGTCAGGAAATGATGTAGCAGGAGCATACTTTTATATGACTGAAGAGCCCACAAGTCTGATACACACAGTGGACCTGCAAATTAACATGATAATAGATTTTATAATCTGTTGAGGTAAATAGAAACCAAAGCCCACATGTGGTAAGACCGGTTTGCTAGCCAAAACAAAGTCTACTTGTGTTGTTCACATTCTTGAAGAATCTGAATATTAGAAGATGTCTAGGACACAATGAGGTAAATTTCCAGACAGATAAATACAGACAGAAATATAAGCTGAAAGTGAAGAATAGAGCTACTGTAGGAATTTTAGCACTAAAGAACTGAGTTGTGGGAGGCACGCCCAGTTGGGATTCTGGTTTTCACAGGCTCTTTGCTTGTCAAACTTAATATCAAGTAAAATAACCTAATTTGACTTGGCAAAGGCATATAGTATATAGATTTGATATCTATGACAGAGGCTTTTGAAGTTTCTTATAAACAGTGTTTTCCTTGCTTTGGAAGAGATGGCTGAATAATAAACAACTTTCCTGATTCTGATTCCTATTGCTGAAAAGAACAAATCGTAAGTAGCTCACTGGCAAAGGAAATCCCTCTGTTCAGTCTGTCTGCCAAGAAAGGACTTAGCAGTGTGCTCAGTATTAGGCACGTGCTTAAAGAAAGCCTGAATAAGGGTGTGTCACATTTTTAGGGCTTTTATTCCTGTTTTTTTTTCTGACCCATGACCTCATGGAAGTTTGCTGCTGGACTTTCAGGCAAAACATGTGCTTTTGCTCTGCTGGGTGTTTTTTTAGCTCTGTCTTTATTGCGGATTGATGTGGAATCCGAATGTGAAAGAGAATTAATTTACGCATTAGGAAATTACTATTATTTATTATTATTATCATCATCAACAACAATATCATGATTACCATTGCCATTATCCCTGCTTGGGAAACAAGTGAAAATAGGTTGCAAAAATGACAACAAACATATTTTGGAGGAAAACTTAGACTACGGCAGTGATGTATTAATGTGTTTGAGATGCGCTACGTTATCTTTGGAAACTGAGCAGGTTTAGCCACTGGTAAAAAACTGCATTAACTGGAGAGTGGTGATGTGGAATCAGCCAAGGCAAATTGCCAGAAGAGGATGGTACTGTCTCCTTCCATGATGTTCCAGTTTCTTACATTCCCTGAGTCAGATTCAACACTGAAATATGGATGCACTGTTCTCTCTGAAATTAATAAAAGCTGCATACAATTACTTTTTAATTTTTATTTATTTGGTGATCAGAGAAAAATAGAATTGGCTTCACCTTTCACTAAAACATTGATGGAAACAAATAGCCCGAGACGTGCGGCTCACAAAAAAGGCTGGTTTTTTTAGGTTGGTGATTTTTCTTTCATCTCATGAGAAGTGGCAGATCTCCATCTTCCCCATTAAGAATAAATAATCCCTTTCATTTTTCTTTCCAAAAAGTGCCTTCTCTTGCAGTAACTCTCCCTGTCCTTTTTCCTCTTCTGCTACCAGTTTGTAAATGGATTTATGTTCAGTATGCCAAAATGGAAGGAACGCAGCTTCCTCTTGAATCCCTGCTCTTAGTATTTAACTACTTGGTTTGCATACTTTAATTTGCCTGATTCCTGCAACTTTTATCCTATTGATAATTGATAGACTGTTCCTTCCTTCCCAATTTCCTTTATTAGTTACATCAGGAAGTTTATTGGTGTTCCTTGCATGTAACTCAAGAAGACGGATAGCGCCACGCTTGTTTTCAGGCCTATGTAAATTAATACTGTCCAGAAGTCTAAAGGCAAAGATCAGCAAGCCTTAAAACCCGGAAGATATCTGGTTACACGCCAGAGGCCTCCTCTTCAAATGAAATGACAGGAATCTGGGGCTGAAGGACTTCCGTTCGCTCTTAATGAACTTGAGTGGCTCTTGCCTGTAACCAGAAATGATATGCAGACAAACAGCTCCTAAGACACATGTCATTCCTGTAGCTTGCAGTCTATTATTACTTTTATTCTTTCCAGCGTCCCCTTGTTATACTGCAAGCCTAAAGACCAATCATGTAAAGCATGAATAATAAAGTGCCAAGAATGCTGCCACTGATGTCAAAGTGTCTTTTCACCAGAGTGGAAACAGAAAGTCTGATCCCTTAAACCTGATGTGGGTCTTTGGACAGGTTCAGCTGATTTACATTCGTGTACAAAACTCCAGAGGATTCCTGGGTTGGCACAGCTGGATTTGAGAGATTCACAAGTGTCCCTTGATCACCAAATCCAAACATTTTGTCTTGTCATTCCTGCTGCACTTGATGCTGGTATATGTATATGTGCTTTTGTACAGATAACAAACACAGGTGTTTGTTTGTAATGATTTACTATCTGTGGTCCTCTACAGTACACATGTGAATATAAATACATTTATTGAGGAATAGTAAAGATAATTTAAAGCTACAGTATAAAAAGCAGTGCATAAGAAGTTACCCACTCAAAATGTGGGTGTGTGTAAGTCTTTCAGATGTAACAATTAAAAGCTAACATGGTGTAATACAATAATAAAGGCACACAGTGTTTCATTCCAGTGGCAATCCTAATTATAACACTACTTAGTACAGGAAATTGCCTGTTGAACTACTCTGCCTGAAAACCTTAACAAAAAAATGTGCATATGTTTGCTTACATAGTGACATGTAATGCAGAGCCAACTCCAAACAGCAAACCTCAAGATCTTCTTTCCTTTAAACCTCGTCTTCCCTCCAAAACTCCACATGGTAGAGAGTAACACTATGACTTAGCAGTGTGAAAGTGAGGCAAGAGCCTGGTTACAAAAGCTGGTGGCTTATGATAAAATGATGGCTCAATCAAACGGCCATAACATGCTCAAAAACAGATGGGAAGGGCTGTGTCCAAGCAGCAGCAAGGGAAAGAACCTGTCAACACTGTGTGCTTATTTGTCCATGTGAATATCAATGTCTGTAAGCTGTAAGTGAACTGCACTACCTGGACTTGCCAAAGGAATTACAAAATGAGAGCTCCCCTTCCTCTTTGGATTCTTTGGAAGCTTTTGAAGAGAAAAAAACCCAGATATTTGAGAATTAAAATGCTTTCAATTCCATCTTTCCCAAGAGGGAAATAAAGATCAATTTGATGTTCTTCTGTGCTAAAATAAAAAAGGATTTTATGCTTTTTCTGTTCCCTAAGAATGAACAAAAGCAGACTTTTTTTGAAGCTTTGCTTTTAATCTCTAATTTAATGAATTAGTTCACCCTTCAAAGCACCTACTTTTCCAGTTAATAAAGTATCTGGAGGCATCCAGCTTGGGCTTGGGACAATGGGATGCACGATTCTGGTCTCTGTCTTGCTCATTCCTTTGCCCTCCTCGACATACTCTTGATTAGAGACTGGAGAAGATCTTGATAATAACCAAAATCTCAGCTGAATAATAGCAAATTTAGGCACTGGCTCAGGAAAGTCCTTAACCGTGTGCTTAAACTTGTTCTTAATCACAGCCAAAAGAGCAGACAAAGAACTCAAGTAGAACAATGCATAGACTTGAGAAAGTCTCTGCTGGGGGCTTTGGTTTCTTAACTGTGTGTGTACTCCTGTCATTCTATTGACCTTCAACATCTACAAAAAGGCAGTATGATTTACTGGAGCAAAGCTGTTTTACGAGGCTTGGTTGAAACTTGAAGTTCTTCCCAACAACAAACAAGTGCTGAGTCAGCAGCTGGACTCTCCTGTAAGAGGGGAGAGCGTGACTGTGGGACTGACAGTTTTATACTCCTAATACATCTAATCAAAAAAGAACAAGCTGTGTTTTACCCCAGTGTAAACACTATTTACTGAATAATATCTTGTGACTTGCCAGTCCATATTCTTGACACTAGCAATGTCTTTCCAAAATTCCTGCTTTCATTGTCTGTAGCACCACTCTCAGTGTTTCTTTATACTTTCTTACCATTCTTGTTATAAACCTTCTAGCAACAATTTACTGACATTTGATTCTAATTTGAGCACCCCAATCTACTGAAACACTTTGTTGTAGAAAGAAAAGCCATTGGCACTGGTTTAGCATACCAAATTTTGAGGTTTACTTCTTTGACTTTACAGCTGTACTGGAATCTTTCTGTTGATCTGATTGTGCCAAAGGTTAATATTGCCCAGTAATAGACCGTATTCATTTAATTGGACAGATTAGTCTCTGGAAAACTCTCACTTGTGCCACAGAAGCAGAATTACCCTTCACTGTGGCAATTCCATCTTTTTCAGTAGTGAGGTGGAAGCTGAAGAAATTTCTGGGACTATAAAATAATACAAGACAAGTTCTTAAACTCATCTGAAATCAGTAAAAAAATTTTAATATTAAAGAATGCAATGAGTAGGTGCAGAAACCTTCTGATTTTAGTGATGTTGATGCACATCTTGGTTAGACCACTGAAAAGTTCATTCATAGCTCTGAATCTCCAGCACAGATTCTCAACATAATGCTATGAACAGCTTTCAAAATTGAGTTACTGAAAAGTGATGGAAGAGAATGATTTTACCTGTTGTTTCTTAGGACAGTTTTATGCTTTTCTGGCTTCTTTAAATCACTGTGAAAGAAATGGAAGTCTAAGGATGGTTAGACTGTGTATGAATCCCATTTCTAGTAGTAATAGATGAAATATCCTGGCAAGTGATATAGCAGTCTGGATATGCCCTTTCTGTCGTATGCCTAATTGCACTTTTTACGTACACAAGTACTTCTCTTTAATCATCTGTGTCTCCTCCTTTCCTCTGTTCACAGTTGTCACAATTTTACTTCTTTAGCCTGCATCAGCCATACTTCATATGTGCCATAGCTTTGTTTATAGATATATTTTACTAATTCTTATTTATTAAAATAATTGCCTTAATTAATCCTAATTGTTCATTGTTAATCACTCAGTAATACGCTTCCATTTGCTTGTACATATATTTTTTGTATTAGTCATTATAAAAGCAAGACATAAAGCAAATGGTATAATTACTCACAAAAGACCGGGAGCTCAACCAATAAAAATCAAAGGGGAGAAAAGAAAATGCTTTCAACATTCCTATGTAGTAACTGGGACATCCTGTGTCACAAATGACTTTATGAGCTGTCTGGAGGTGGGATGCTCTTCTAAAGCCCCAGGAGGCTAAGAAATGAAATGAGAAATCATCTTACAGCTGAGATGATGTTTCCAAATTTGCCTTTTGCTGTTTGTCAGCAAGACCAGGACAGAAGGTAAAACATGTCAGTATCCTATTGAACTAAGATAGACTGCCTGGGAGAGCCTTGAAAGGAATGAAATTTGAATAACAATGTTAAAAAAACCCTCAGAATTTTGTATTTTTTTTCTTGATTTTCTCTCGGAGAAGATGAAAAAACCCAACCACCTACTATTGTTAGGCAAAAACTCAGAAATGCTTTAATGTTGGTGATTACCAAAAATCACAACATGACTTGATCTGTTCGCATTCACAGTTGGTCAGTTCATGATCAGAAAAGCGCATTGAGGTGAGGAAAGAGGAAGCCTTGTTGAGAGCAATGGCAGTGCCATCAACCAGGAGAGTGGTGCTCTCTTCTAGAAGTCTAGCCTTTCCCTAAAGCCAAATGTAAAACCAGTGCAAACTATGAGGTAGCACACGAAGGCTCTGCAAAGAAGAGAGAAGCTCTGAAGAAATGTGTCTCCAGGGCAGTCCTGGACTGGCAAATATAATTCTGCCAGAACAAATACGGACTGCCTTAGGCAGGACTATCAGCTATCTTATGTCCTCTGTGCACTGTGCACATGGCCTCTGCCTGCTATGAGAAAACTGTTTTGCTTTTCCCATTATCTGGAAAGTAGCTTTCACATCGGACAGAAATGATTTGCTCCACAAAATAGCTCCAAAGCAGTTAATGGTACAGGTCTTGCAGTGTGATCCTAAAAGGGAGAATCAAGTCCCCAAGTGCTTGTTCTACTTCATTGGTCCAAAGTGATGGAGGTATATGGACTTCTGGGAAGCCATGCTAATGCTATCAGCTGAAAACCTGATCCTTGTTTATCTGTTACATACTGATCTTTCTATAGCTTTATGATATTATAATTGTCCTTAGTTAAATGATATTCACAAATGATTTATTCAACAGTTTCAGTTCCCACAGTTCTAAAGCTTGTTGACTTCATATTCTCTGGATAAATTATTTTTGGTTTAATCTGCTGGCAAAGTCCCAATGGTTCTGAGGAAGTTATATTAACAAAGGGTTTGTCCTGAATAAGTAGATTTTCCTCTATAGCTGACAAGTTTTAAATATCTATTGATGTAAGTGCAATTTCTTTTCTATAGGAAAGACTGTGGTTTAAAGTCAGTGAAGCATTTCTTGATTCATTTTCCTTCTCCAAATACTGACCCTCTGTAGCCAGTGAAAGTCTGTCTGCAAGAAGTATAAGTGTATTCTTCCACATTTCCACTTATTTTTATCTTTGATTCTATTAGGTCTTCCAACCTTGACGTGATTAGTAGTAATTTTTAGTGGCTTCTGCGATCTGAAAATCTGATCTGCCATAAATGTTGAACAAATCTACTTCTGACACATAGAATCATAGAATAGTTAGGGTTGGAAAGGACCTTAAGATCATCTAGTTCCAACCCCCCTGCCATAGGCAGGGACACCTTCCACTAAACCATGCCACCCAAGGCTCTGTCCAACCTGGCCTTGAACACTGACATCTACTATCTTGAGTCACACAGCAAAAAGGTTTTTCATATTATGTTTTTTCCTTCCCTTTTGACTGTTGTTCTCCATGCACTAAGCCAGCTCACATTGCCTAACAAAATTGGTAAATGCAGTTGGAGAGAAACAGCTTCCTTGAACAGTCACTACAGGTTGGTGAAATCCTGATGAGCCCTTGTTTGGTCACAGAACAGAAGTGTCCTGTGGCATAAATATGCCTGCATGTGAAGTGCATGTGAAGTGGGGGTGATCCTGTAACACGAATCTGCAGCTGAGAATGTGTCTCCTGAGGGCACCTTTTCCTGGATAGCATAGCACAGATACAGCAGCCATGCAAGGTGCTTTTGGTGGAGTTGTAGCTGCACTAGGCAAAAGGTAGCCTATGACTTGGCGAGCTCAGGGGCTGGGCCCAAAAGTGGAGAGATGCTACATGCCCCTTGTCACATCTTTGCAAGAAACAGCCCTGCCTGAATGGAAGTCATTGCTTCCATCCAAGTATGTAATTTTAAACCTCCATACTTCTTTATGGATACTGTGTGATGGAGACTACGTCTCTGCTGTCTAATGTTAAATCTGTAGCCCAACTACTCCTAAACATGTCAGAATGACAGATGAATTAAAAGACAGGAAAGGGAAAATTTTAAAGGAGTGAATTAATGGTTAAATTAATGCTACAGCTCCTCCTACAAATCCTCACTTACAAGCTCAGCGGGTTTTTCTTGTTTATCCACCCAGTCTGTTCTGGAAAGGGACCTCCTACCTCCTTCTCTATTGCTATTGCTATTAAGAGAGATTTTTTGTAGTATACAAAAGCTCTGATTGTCCTCTCACTTACACTAATTTTGCAATTGTGTAAATCCATTGACCTGAGCAGAGTTATTTTTGATTGACACTAATACATGCTGGAGGAGAATCAGGTTTTAAATATCTTTGAAGCAGACAAGCTTGGAAAAAATAGTCCTATTTTAAAGTTCCATAATCATGACGATGTCCTTTTGTGCCGTGATGTTAATTTGTTATTTGAATTATATTTGTCAAACATTCATTCAGGTCAGATATTTGTATGTCCATTGTGTATTACCTTGTAGGTTTAACTTCATTTGTTTGTAGTTTTTCTTTATAAATAACCTCACTTCAAAGTTATTTTAGAGGTTTTAAAGACCATGAAGCCAAAGTGAATGCATATGAATGACTCAGATTCCTAAAGCTTCAATATCTTCCAGGATTTCTCTTACCATGAAATTAAATGAGTCATTTATATTTTACTATTTGATGTGATCATTCTATTACCATGATGTAGTTAGACAAGAACTCTGTCAGTGATTTACAGTCATATGGTTCTCTCCATAAATCAGTGTAATACAGAGTTTCATACAGATAGTCTTCAGTTTAGTCTCATTTATGAAGTATTCAGTTCAGCTAAGCTGTGTAAAGTACTTTTGTCTAACCATCCAGATGAGTCATTACAGTGTTATAATTGCTCTTTTCAATTTATTTCTTTTTTGTTATTGCCATTAGGCCAATTGCTTACCTTCGGGCTTTCATAGCAATAGAGATACCCTTCCCCACTGAAATCCTTTGCTGTCTACTCCACAGTGTATCACTGGGCAAAGGTAAACACTCAGCTGATTTAATCTTGAATGATTAAAGCAGCTTCCTGAAAATGATTCAATCACTTAATTTTTGTGGACATTTTCATCAAAAACTTTTGGCCCCATTACTGGCTTGGCTTTGGGCAGGATTACAGCAGAAATTGCAACACTTCTTTTTTACTGTGTTGCGTGTGACAAGTAAGATTTTACAAGCTTATTCAATACAGTGGCCTTTTGCATACTTCAGAGGCTGTGATCTCTAAAGCAACGTACCAAAGACCTTGCTATGCAAAAACTTGTTGAGCCAATGTAATATACATGTATACGTGTATTATATATATGCATTCCATGTGTTGCAGTGAGTCAGCTTGAAAATCCAATGAAAAATCAGAAGTTGTATTTTAAAAAGAACATCTCAGTCATTTTGTGCTATTAAATTTTTGTTTAACCAGTACACATTCCTGTTAAGCTCCAAAGACAAAAGATTCATTTTATAACATGACATCTACTGATAATAATGGATGCTT
This sequence comes from Coracopsis vasa, assembly GCA_026283785.1. NCBI lineage: Eukaryota > Metazoa > Chordata > Aves > Psittaciformes > Psittacidae > Coracopsis > Coracopsis vasa. The sequence goes on along the minus strand of JANHGB010015036.1, from coordinate 24,298 downwards.
TCTCCTTGAAAAATAATGTGGATTGTACCTGGTGTGAAACTATTAGTGAGTTGTCTTACTGTTCACTGTAGTTAGAAGAGATTATGTTAAATGTGGCATCATCTCCTGGAAAAATATACCAGGGAACATTTGGTGCTGTTCCAGCCCTGCATTAGCCCAGTTGAATATGCAGTTAGCCAGTATTATGCATAAGTCTAAAATAACTGTGCAAATTAGGTGCATAATTGCATCCATAAACTGTTGGAAAATCTGGCTTTTAAATTGCACACCATAAACAATAATAACCCACTGAGATGATTGCTGTCAGTTTACCTTACTTAAACTGTGTTTCTCTTTGTCCAGCATAAGAATCATGAGATGCTCTCTAACCTTAGCAGTGAGCAGACTCCAAATCAGCAATGAAAGTGTTTGCTCACAGAACATGTCACTGCTATAAGGAGTTGTGGGGCCTAAATCATAAAAGACTGTGTTGTGTTTGGTAGGCTGAGTCCATCAGCTGCTCTTAACAGTCTAGTTGCATTTTCTGGATGAGAAAGTCCCTGTATCATCTAGTCCTGGAAGCTGGGAGGATGTACAAAAGAAGGATGCCTCTGCACCTTTGTTTGCATTATACAAATACAGGATTTGGGCTAGATGAACTTTGGTTTGGAAGGATGGTTTTATGACCTTATGGTCATAAAAACAGCTGGTTTTATGACCTTATGTTTCTTTACATTAGTTTTTGTAACATTTCTGTTTCAGACTGACCTTGCAGTCATAAAAGTAATTCTTATTAAATTCAAATTACAGTTTTTTATATTTTTTATTAATATCCATAGTTAGATATGGGATATTTTCATTTTTCATTCTGATAATTATTATTATCATCATCATCATCATCTCACAAACTTCAGAATCTGAATCTGACATAGTGAGGAATGATCTCACTGGGATCCTGACTCCAACTCAGTGAAGAATGCCAATGAAATAAAAAGAATCAATGTAAAACTTAATTTTAATATCAGAAGAAACCTGATAGTGTTTGAGATAGATAGACAGTAATTAATCTAACCATTGATCTCAAAGCCAGTTTGGAGGAAATTTGTCAATACATGACAAAGATAGCTCTGACCACCAAGAGGAGTGATAGAGGATAGAAATAACACTTAGGGCACACACCTCCAATTACTATGATATTGTCGATCTTTTAATAATGAGAACATCACAACAGGGAGGTATATAAGCTTTTAATGACACTCAGTGAATGAGTTGGCTTGCAAAACAGCTGCACATCCTTTTGTACTTTTAATGGCTTGACAACATTTTGTCTAGAGGGCTGTGAAATTTTCCTAGCCCAGCCCGTTAATCTCAAAAGCAAATGCTGCTTTTCAGCGAGAAAGCTGAACAAACTGACTCTCCCTGCTTGTGCACTGTCATAGCACGAGCCAAGAGCTGAAGCATAGCTTGTCAGAGCCCTGAAGCAAGGAGCAAGGGAGTCATCCATTAAAATGCATGAATCTCAATAGCTCTTGCAGCCAGAGTAATACTTCTGAAAAACACAGCCTTGGTCAGGTGTGGATCTAGTGGGGGAATTTACTGTTTGAAAGCTTGTGGACCCTCCATGAAGCACCATCTAATACAAAATTCATGCTTAGGGTTTCAAGGCACTGTTCAACCTGCATGATTGTGCAGCAACATACTTTAGATGCTCATTCACAGGTAACGCTGGCTTTAGCACATTTACCGGAGACAGTCAAAATAAGCAGCCCTCATTCGCAGCGAATATTACAGTTCTAGATAGGCTTTAGAGATTTAAATACGTGCATTGTTAGATCTGTGCTCCAAGTCCAAATAATGAATCACATGTATTAATGGGAAAGCCCATAATAGCATTGCCCTGAGTGTGTACAGAGCGATAGAAATTCTAATGTACTTTAAAATTAAACTTGACCTACAATCCTTCTCCAATCTCAGATCTGTATAAAAGCATTAATTGGACTTATTCAACTAATTACTTGTTATTAAACTAGTGTAGAGACTGTAAAGACTTGGATAAGCAATTATTTTCTATAGATGACAACCTGAGTTTTGGCAATATTATCTGAACTAGGATAAAAGTTCTTAAACCTTCAGAAGCTGAGCCTGAGGCAGCCAAGCCTATGAAGCCAAATGATTATGCCAATGTTCTCATGGTTTTAATTTTATTATGTAGGATGAAATTATGCCAAAATGTTATGATACTGTATCAGAAGTTGCATGCATCTTCTCTGTACAAATGTAGAGGATTCAGCAGCTCATTCTAACCTAAGCAGCAATAGGCAGAGATGCCCACATCTCATTTAGCAACACAAATGCTGAAACACATGATAGCAGTAAGAGTTCTGGAAGCAACAGATTTAATTTTTCTAGGGAATGGAAAAGTTAGAAAAACACCCAGTGCTTCCAGCTTGTGATCAAGCCAGAAATTCTGATTTCTTATTTTAACATGTGTTCACTGTGAGCTGCTGACAGCACTCTCAGGCATGAAAAAAAGTTACCAGTTTCAGTCTGTGTACAGATAATGGTCCTGCGTATCTTTGGGAGGCTATGGCCACTCAGAGGGATGAGGAGCAAGCCTTTGTTTTGCTTTGGATACAAGTGGTGGTCCTTTTGTCAAGGACAGTAAGAAATAATGCTAAGTTTTCCCTTTACCAGTGAAACAGTACTTAAAAAATGAAGTTTTAGAAACATGAAGGAAAGCCCACTGATCTACATGAGGTTTAAAAAGTGGAAGGACTTGGCTCTGATAAGATCAACACTGTCCTGACTGTACTATAACTGATAAATAATATAATTAACTGCATGGATACAATCTTGAAGTGTCTCAAAGCAAAATCTGTAGCTAATTTATCATATGTAACACAACAAACATTTTTATTGTGCTATATATAATATATAAGTTTTCCACCAAACATTTTTGTTCCATAGAATCAGCATTTTCCAGTGGAAAACTTCACCCGAAAATTGTTCAGCTGCAGTGAGATACACCAGCTGCATCTGGTGGTGATAAAACTGTGTATTTCTGTAGCTGCATCCCTCTAGGTACTCAGCTATTTCTCAAACACACTCTCTGTGAGGTCAGAAAATGCTATTCTCATTTGGCGGCGAGGAAACTGAGTCACAAAGGGGCTAGGTGATTTTCCCAGGGGGAACAGGAAGTGTGCGAAAGGGGTAGGAACCAATCCCAGCTTCCCAAGCTCATTAACCTTGCTCTTCAAATGTAATGACTTCTTACTAAGTCAACTGAAAACAATTTCTGCCTCTCTAAGTTTTACCTTTGCTGTATGTGGGGACCCACGCTGTTCTGAATTTTGAAAAGCTTTGGAGCTCTCTGGCAGGAGTTTTAAATTATTAAAAAGTATAAAAATGAGGACATTTAGAAAGTGAAAAGCCTTTTTTTTCCTTTTTTTTTTCAGTCTCTCTCTGCCTTTTTCCACCTAGTGTCTAACAAGTTCCAAATGTTCCGGAGGGTCTATTTTTGTTGAGTTTTGGATTGAAAGTGTTGTTCTTGTACATTGCTACAGTAAAGTGTTTACACAGAAAACAGTCTAGTCTGGAAAAGTAACAATTTGTTCACAGGATCATGTAACATATTTGCCCAAATGGGCTCTTGGGAGTGAGAACAACCAGTCTGTCTTCTCTCTACAATGAATTTGCAATTGCTGATTTCTCTTTTCACCCATGAAATCTTCATTCTGCTCCCAGTGCCAACTATGGTCTATCTTGCTATTAAGAGCAACAGCAATAAGGGAAAAATAAACTCCTTTTAGTCTGTAAGGCTTTTTGAGAGCAGTGCAGTGCAAACAGCTCATTATGCTCGCACGTCAGCATCTTGAGAGAATTGCTGGAAGCCCAGGGAAAGAAGGAAGAATAAAAATCCCATCAGAATAATATTCTTTGCTCTGTATAATTCTTCTTTGCAACTCTTGATTCTTGACTTCTTTATTAAAGGGAATGAGCAGCGTACATGCAGAGCTGTATGTGGTTTCCCTGTTTGTGCATCCAAGGTATGACACAATAAGGACAAATATCCGGAGGCAGGTTCAGAGACATTGAGTCTAGATCTTTAATTAATAGCTGGAGATCAATTACATAATACCTGAGCAAATAGACACGTGCATTTATTATCTGAAAACAAGAACTCTGCAATTATGGTCATAAAGAAAATGTCAGAAAACAAGAAGCAACAAATACCCATTGTGGAATTAATAAGAACAGTAGTTCCCCTCCAGTGGTCACTGAGTAAGCAAACATTCTGGTTAAATAAACTGAAATGGAGCATATCTGGGTGACACACTTACATGTTGGGTCAAAGCAGAGGTTAAATAAAAATTTGTTTTAAAAAGACCCCGAAGAACACCGTATGACTCTGTACCCCATGCACCACATGTTGTTAAGGGAGTGAAGAGGAGCATTGGGTACTTTCATGAGTGCGCTGTGTGACTTTGAAGTGGAGCTGTATGGAAAGCAGGGAGCATTCGTGTTTACCCCAGGCTCCTAGCAACTTCCCTGCTCACAAGTAATATTTGGCACTGAGGATGTATCGGCACTCGGCAGCCAAACACAACCCCCTGCCAACACCATGGTGACAGGCTGACCCTTTCAGAGCACATCAGCATTAGGATTTAAAAAAGGGCATATTTTCAAGGTCGATGTTTATTTCATGTAAACCAGCCACCTGAGGTTTCTGAGGTGCTGATCCTTAATTGGTCATTACAATAAAAACATAGGCATAATTTCATATTAGACTGATGCCTCAGCATGTAATCCCAATTTAGGTCACTTCATGACCAATGCATTTTTGCAGCTTCAAATGCATACTTGCATGTCTACTACATAGTTATATGCATCCAGCCACTTCAGAGTAATTATTGTTGCTACCTTTTAATAAATAACACAAACCAATCCCTAGCAGTTGAGTGTGGTTGGAAAGATTTATAGCTCATATTCTCTCAGCTCTATGGTGATTAATGCAGACAGTGATTTTGGGGGGAATACAAATAACCCTGTGTACTCAGGTGAGAAGGAGCCACATTACTGACTGTAAGTTCCCCCATCAGGTAAAAGCAGGAAATATTCACAGAGGGGAAAGAAACAGGGGTTTGTCACTATAAAAAAGCCTCTGCCTTATCTAAGGACAAGAATTTACAGAGGCTGAAGGCAATCCAGCTGGAGTCAGAAGTGCTAACACGAGTGATCAGCTCTGAAAGGAATTTTGCTTTATGCAGATTTCCCTCCAGATTATATATGAAGACGTTTTGCAGTTTTACAGACACTGGTTTGAATCTCTCATAACTCCTTCTGCCACATCTCTTTATATTTCCAATATACCTAACTAATCCAGTAATTAACCATAAAAATAAATTACTTGTATAGATTATGTAACAATACCAAGGCAGCATGAGTCACTCTTCTTTGTTCTCACTCACTAGTGAGCAACAACATGGGCTCATTAAGTAGGTACCAGAAGTTCAATATGGAGAAAACTCAGATCTCAAGGCTAGATAATTTGGCCTCTATTTGTTTGCCTTTGTTCTCTTTTGTTTCCAGATTAAAAGGGCACCATGTACTTTTAGTTTCTTCAGGTAAAAAAGACACCAGGGAGCTGTTTCTTGACAACGGACCAGAGATGGCTTCAAGCCTACACAATAGTTGCTTGCCTTGCATTTACAGTTTGATTTGGATGGACATAGCTAGAATTTAATTTGTCCCAGGAGAATTAGGAAATGGACCCCACTGACATGCAGACAACAAAAAACTAAGTCACCATTGCTACAACATCCAAACATTTCATGAGCAATCAGAGACTTACTCTGGAAAAGGCACAATTTAAGGCTCTGTAGTCACAAAATTACCAAGAAATGTAATGAACACTCCCAGGTCTGACCAGCTTGTGTCTAATTGGTATCTTTGTAGAATGGCACAAACCTTGGAGATACCTATCCGTACTCACACTCAATCCTGCATATAGGCTGATAGAAATAGCTGCATGGACATTCATATAGCTGATCCTTCTGTTGATTGAGAGACAGACAATTTGATCTCTTGAAGTGATTCCAAGCCCTTGTGGGGAGCAACTATTCTGTTTATACATGAACAAAAGATTGCACAGTCTCAAGAAGACCCTGAACCACACAAAGCCTAGGAGATTTCTGGCCGTGAATGAATGTCAGTGTGGGTATTTCTCCATCCTGGAGCAGGATGGAATTTGGGCCATGGGGCTGCAGTTCGGTACTGTGGAGTTCAGTAGCTATAATCCGATGCTATCTCTTCTGTCCCTTTCCTCTTTCCTATTCTGTAGGTATCACCTTCCTCACCTGTGCCAGCACAGGCATTTCTGGACCTGGCCATTGAACCACACCAGGGAATTCACTTGATTTAGGGGAAAACTGCAAAAAAATACCAGTTTATTTATTTCAACCAAATATTTTCAGTTACTTGAGAGACATAACTGAGAGAGCAGTGGGGCAAAGGGATGAGTGACTGAAGGCAGGGTATGAAAAGAAAGGCTGTCTTAAGCCAGGGCTTCCACTCAGTTCTTTTTTCTCAAATACATGGCCTGAGGAGCCTTAATGGGGCTTGATGTTCTAAACATTCCCAGGAAACCTGGCTCTGATTTTAGTTCTTTTTGTCTACCTTCAGATGGTACTACCTGAAGTGTCGTTGAGAACCAGCTTGTTAAAGCATGCAGACGGTTTCAAAATGAAAATTCCCAACAAGATGCAATACCAGCAAGCTTTTCCTGATTTAAAATAATCTAATGTAAAAAACCCTAAATAAACCAACAAACCCAATAAGCAAAAAACCACACAAATAAGGAAATGTTACAGTTTCACTTTCAACCAAAATCAGAATTTGTTCTTATGTAGAGATGAGCCAACTAGATGGTTTTCAGATTAGGCATCTGGATCAGCTTTTGGTAAAGTTTTCAAAGGTAGCTTCGTATTCACTGAAAATTCAGTCAGCAGTTCTTAGAACAGTTCATCATCCAGACAGCAGAAATCTCATAGTTAGTTGATCACATGGGTTTTTCACCACTAGGGAAGTCTGATTTTCAGACTTGGTTTAATATTGTCTATTAAAATCATGTCACTTGAAGACATCTTCATTTAATCATCTAGAAATTGAAGTGCCCAAAGTTATTAGTCATACTGAAAATGCTTGTGCTTTTAGCTGATTTGAACCTGAGTTTGACTATAAAGATTAGAGTTTGAGACAGGTTATCAGAGGCGTGTTCCTAGCTCTGATTTCTTTTACATTTATTTCATCTTTAGTTCCAACTCTGTAAAATCACAGTTCTCTGAATCAGAATTACTATATATTTTATGTAAATGAAATGACATTATGGTGCCAATTGGCTCTTGAGTCAAACTAACTAGCAAAGAATTTAATTATATCCATTATTAAATGTTTGTGTTCCACCGATCCAACTTCTTAAAAACAACAATGATGAGTTTACAGATTCCTATTACCATCTGTTGCACTCTGTCCAAGTCTGGCAGGGGGTGGAAACCTTGCCGAATTAAAAATATTGCTATTTAAAGTCTTCCATGTATTCATTTCCTTAGACATGTGAACTCATTCAGTGGCAGAGCCAGGCTTATGGTTTCTGTAACTTTGCTGGCTGCTGAACTTGGAGCCATTTTAAACAACACAGTGGATTCTCACAAAATTTATTTTTATTTTAAGTTATATCCCTCAACCACCGACCTAAATGGATGATCCTTTTGTTTTATTTATTTTTTTTTTCAAGGCTTGAAAAGCAGAATCGCAAGGAATTAAGAGACGGGAAGAGGTGACTTGCCAGAGTTTCTGGCTTCACTGCAGTCTAGAGTTGTTGCCTGGGCGATTGTGTTCATGGGAGGTCTTTAACTGGCAAAGCTGCCTGCTCAGTTTCACAGGCGCCACAGCTACTTCATTATTTCATCAAAGTTCATTATGTTGGGGAGAGTACTACCAATAAAACAAGATTACAAGTGTCTCCAACGAGCCCTTAAAGACATAATTCCTAGTTTTACCTTTTGCCACATCCCTGTCTGTGGTCCTATAATGCACAGTGAGATTTGCGCCTATGATACGGACTATCCCACAGCTTAATTGAACTGAAAAACTCCTGAAGAATTTGATTCAATTTGTCTTGCGACAGAACCTTCTTTTGTTTTCTGTGGAGACGGAGTTCTTCATCTGAAAAAGAAATCAGAACAGTTTAATCACATGTTTTCAAGGAGGTAGGAGTATTTGGGAGAAAAGAAATTAAGCCTCACCTAGATCTAGAGCAAGACTGATCTATATTAAGTGCTGATCGATGATATTTAATGCTCAAAGAAATTCCAGGGAGTACTGAACCCAATTCAAGAGGAAATCAGTAATCATGGGCCATTTATGGCTCTGTGCTCAGTGAATCACATCTCCATGCTTTGCTTTATGAACTGCCAAGATCCAGTCCTGACACTCCTATCATTTTTCTGCTTTTATGCCTGTTTGACCCAAGTTCATAATACATTTGATCTTGATGTAAAATTATGTATATCCAAACAAAAAGAAAACCAGATTCGGTGTGGGTCAGTATTTTTGTGCCTTACTATCATGCCCACACAAGTTTAAAATAACTACTACTTTCTAGCTAACAGCAGGTGGGAGAACATGGTACTCTATTTCTGTTAAAAGGTAGAAAAAGATGGAACAGAACCACCATTAAAACCTCCATTTACTTTCACATCTTTCTGGGTTTTGCCTGCTGTGGATATCTAGGGTCAGATGACTACTTCAAATTCCTCTCTCTTCTCAGAGACAAATACTCCAAAGAATATACTCAAATATTTGCTTCCCTGATAAAACATATACATGAGCTATTTGTCTTGGAAGTTGGTCACCACATAATTTATTTAAAGAAAAGATTTTTAGACAAACTTTAAATTGAAAAGTCAAGTTTTAAAAGGTCATTGTTTTTCTAGCTCATATTTTTAAGAGAAGTTGACATTTTAATACACAAGATAATGAGAAACGATGGACAACCTGATTACACTGGACTTATTCTGCTCCAGGGTATCTCTGTGTTTGTATGGAACTGGACCTGGCATCAGTGGGTTGCCTCCTAGGTTTCACTGGCAAGGCTAAAATCATGATTTTGCCTATTTCATGAGTTAGGTGATATTCTATCTAGACCAAGATGTGTCAGACAAATCAGGCCACATCATCATAATAGCATTTTTTTATCTCAGCTTTCAACACTACCTCCTAGAATTATGTAGAACAATAATACATAAACAAAAAACAATTTAAAATGTCACTCTCTGAAAAAATCCCCAATAATTTATTAATCCAGATTGTGTTGTGTTTATAAATTGCACATCCACAGTGAATTTTTATGCAAAGTCCAGTTTACTGCAATAGGACTGTGCATCTATTCTAGACAAATACACGGGTTTTTCTACACAGGCTTTATTTCTTCTTCTAGTGCCTCAGACTCTCCAAGCCTTTCTGACAGCTCTGAGCAGGCATTTGGTGGACAATATCAGACAAATTATATGTATCAGGAAACACAGATGAATCTCTGCCCTCTAGGTCTCATAGTCTAAGTTTATGATGTGCTTAAAGAAAGCCAAGATATCATGAGCATGCTGGAAAATAAGATGCATCAACAGTTGCAAGAAGGCACATTGGTTCTGAATGCAAAGGCACATATCTTTCTCTGAATGACTGGGTTAACCACAGCTATTTCTGATTTCATTCTCAGTGTTGCATGTCCAGACAATGAGACCAAGAAGTGACAGAGAGGGAGCTGCAGACTGCTCCAGTGAATCCACCAGCTACAGGTATTGTTCAGGTGAAAATTAAAATTGGCATGAATTCCTGAGGCAATGAATCACTGTCTCTGTGGGCTTCACTGTCTGCTTTGAATCATTTGTTTACTAATATTTAAAGCACATTGGTATTCTCCCTTATTAAAAGTGTTTACTACAGGAATGCTATTAGCCCTGGAGTCTTAACAATGCTGCTTGCACCTTGTTCTAGCGGGCACCTGGCTGTCACTATTACCCATCTGTCAGGGAGTGGAGATAGGCCAAGATACAATATCTTAGAGGTCAGCTGGAAACATGAAAGTTGAGCTGGCCTCACTCTGCCCTGTTTTACCCTGAAACATGGCCTTCCCAAGGTGTGGTAAGACAGGTTTTACCCAAAGAATCTTACAAATACTTTTATCCTATACTCTGCCACTGCTGTTGAACGAAGCGCATGGATGAAGTTCACCAGCTGTTCACCTTATCACTCGTTATGCTTAGTGCTGAACAATAAATCTCATTTGACATGCTGTACCAATGAGGAAGAGAGAATTGGAAACTGTGGTACTGGATCAGCTGTTTTGAAAGGGTAAGGTTGATTTTAGCCCATTTTACACCTCCCCTCTTCCCTTGTTTTCTCATGTCCCCTGAATTCTGGGAGAAAGTGAATAGAGAATTTTATTTCCCAGAATCTGCCCCTCAAAACAGTATCTGAGCTATGTGACTTCAGGAGTCTGTGTAGAGAAGATGACACCTCCATGCCACACATACTGAAAAACTATGTGTGTACCTTGAAATCCAAGTACGGTACTGCCTGATTTCCCAAACTGAGGGCTCTATTTTCTAAATATCTTGGCATTACTCCTCCGTTCATTACTGTACGATCATTTCTCACTCTGTTTTCTCAATGTATTTTTTTCACAGACTATAATTATTACAGCCCAGCTGCTTCTTTTTCATTTTGATCCTTTGTAAACCTAGTCATTATGCTGCCTCAGACTGGCTTCCCAAAATGTCAAGATTAAAATGGGGCATGAAAGCTTATGCAAGAGTGAGTCAGTGGAGCAATTTGAACCAATAAATATCAAAGCAGTCTCTAAGAAGTAAGCAATTCATTTGATACCACATCTTTCAACAAGTCTTTAGAGGATTTTCCTCTGCAGGGTTACACCCTGATATTTACGTCTTGATCTCTCCACTCTGCAAAAGTCATAGTTTGCCTCATTAATGTGATGCTCTGTCAGGCAAGCATTTCTGTCTGCAAAACACATCAGATTACTCTCCATTCTTAGTGCTCAGTGATTTGCAGTGCTATCTGCTATCAAAATAAATATGCCGGAGCCCTGGCTTGTACTACTGTCTCTGCAATTAGTGATATTTTATTAGTTAATTAATTAGTTAATGTCAGACACTGGCCAAGAAATAACAAATGTGCCAATATCCATTTTTTATGTCACTGTAGGTAAATGAGTTGTCAAGACAAAAACTTTGATATAAAACTGCCAGTATGACTTACTGAGTATAATAGGGTACAAAAACAATGAGTCTGTTTCAGAGATATGTCCTGCTGCTACTGCTTTTTTCTCACTGCTTTCAATCTGATGAGTGTAACAACCCTTGCCTTTGATTTTTTGCCATGGACTCCTGCACCGTTGTCTTTTTCTCTTACGTTATTCCATTTTCTTGCCAAGGCTGTGTTTTACTTTACTCCTATCCAGGGACCATTCAATAAAAGCTAAGACCCCCTGAAGCAAAATTGCAGTACTGGAAAATTCCAGCTCTTAAGAGTTACTCAAAATCTGAATTTCTGAAATGGCTTAAATACTACCTACTTGACTCAGGATGAGGATGGAAAAATATTGTTTTATACATACCAGTATCTGTTTATCAATAAACAGATCATTCACTCAGTACAAGGTGTGCCCTCTGCTTCATTTGCATGTTACATTCATTCACCTCACCTGTTTTATTCTGTGGTTTACAGGCTTTTACTGCCTTGTATGGTTTTGCATGTCAATGACTGCTCCTCTCTATCTTGAGCTTGTTTCAAAGAGAACACATTTTAGTGACCACTCCTAATTTCTCCCTGATTTAATTAACTGACAATGTGAAACAGTATGAATTGTTTCCTGCTTGCACTTGGATTCTATGCAAGCAAATTACTCTAGATACACATGAGATATTTTACAATCAAAAGCAAGAATTATCCATGAGAAAATCTATTTCCTCAAGTGGAAATGTTTGAGAACTTCTGATACAAAATCTGTTTTGCAATATGTATGCTGTGATTTATCCCACCCAACAGTATCACACATTACATTTAAATAGCTTTTGCCCAAGCATTTTTTAAATAAAAATTTTACCTATTATTGGGAATTGTTGCAGTGTTTTCCATACCAAAATCTGATTTAATACTTTTTTATGTCTTGCTTTCTAAGGAAAGAAGCTCATTGTTTGTCTTCATATGCATGGGTTTCTCTCTGCATTTCTACTAATTGTTGAACACATGAATTAATTTCATCTGTATTTTACAGAAGGGTGGAAGGCTGAAAGGTACTGACCTTCAACAAGTACTGAGAAAATGGGCAACAAGGAAGAGAAGGGTCCTTGTAAATGCTTCGGCAGAGAGAAAACATGTCAATGTGAGCTTACACATTTATTAGACCTTAAGTCCCCATTCCTGGAAAATTAATTTTTTGTTTCATGCTTTAAAGATTTTTTGGTTAAAAAATACTCTAACACCATGAGGGTTTAGATTTCATTTAGAGTAAAAGAATGTTCAATATCCAGTTCAAAATTAAAGGTTGACAAAGCCTTACACCTTGGCTAGTACTGAATAACCCCTGGAAGTCAGAACATGACAAGTGTTCTAAAGACACCAATGAAGTGCAACCATTGAAACACTGAATTCTTTTCTCATTCCTTGTTCACTGTGTACCTCACATCCCACCCAATAATTAGTACTGGCAGCTTCATATTGGTGCTTTTGTTTTCACTCTTTGTTTAACTATGATATTACAAAAAGCATATACAGTTCATTCTCTTTATTTTTTTGTTTGGCTCTGGGCCTGTAAGTGCTAATACAAAATCAGTAATTGTACAGTAACAAGACAAGGGCTTTGAAATGTACTTAGTAATAAAAAAGTATTCTTTTTCTTCTTTAAAGACATTCAAGCAGAAAGAAATAGGATAAACTGATGTGGAGTTCTTTGGGCAGAGAGAAGTTTCCACAGTTCTGATAACAGTTTCCTGACTTTGCAGAAAATTGCAGGGGCAGAAATAGTGCTGCATTTTAGGTAAACAAATCACTTCCAGTGAAGTTTAATGAAATCTCACCTGAGCTATTCTGACAAAGTAGAATGGACATTTACTGTGCTCAGAAACCTTCTAGTTTTTTGCTAAACTGAAATCAGGTAGTTTCATGAAGGCAGTTTGCAATATGGAAAACCTGAAGACAGGAATTAGTCCCACCATCACCAAATCTGAATCAATGGATTGCCACAAGGATGGCAATATTTCACAGCACTCAGTGTTTTACTCTATTTTATATAGTTATGTGGAACGACATAGAGGCACATGAATCATGGCTATTTGTGCACCACAAATCGTGGTGTTAGAAATGCAACTATCTTAGCTTCTCTTAATAAATCTTTTCCTATCACAGAGGTGCTTCAGGACATTTCCTGAGCCTTTGAGTTAAAAAAAATAAATTAGTTGTAGCAATGTTTGCAGAGAGAAAACCCCAGCAGTCCCTGCCTTGATGCTAATAGAGAATGACTTGATTTCTTCTGGCTATAACAAATAGATTGCTGCGATGTTCAGAAGAGTTTTCAGAAAGAATTGGGTACCTCCCTATATCCTGCATAGGCTGCAAAGCATCAGGACACCACCTGAGAACAGGCAGTTCTTGTTCATCTTACTCTTTTCCCTTCACTATATTTTTGGAATGTTTCTTATATCTGACTTTCCCTTGCAGAACTTTCTGTGAAATTGGGAAAAGAATCCCCTGTGAAATCAGTAGGGCCTGATTAGGAATACTGCATGGCCACTGTATTTTACAGTAACTCCAAGACAGGAAAAGCAACAAACACACTAAGTTGTGATCCAGTAAGAAAGTCTTAAGGCAAACAGCTATCTTTGCTCTTTATTGACAGCTGTTTCAAGAAGATATATGGGAAGCTCTGGGGTCTCCCTCCTTTCATAAACACCAGATGCACTTAAAAATCCATGCCATGAAAATGCTTTTCACTGTTAAATTATTAAAGTTGGATGCTTCATATGAGCACAGGTTCATTCATTTTCTTGTGCTTGTTAAATCATTCTTCCTGCAAATGTAGCACTTGCTTTTTGATGGCAGAATTAATTTTCCAAACTCACAAGGAAAACAGTTCATCTTATGGAAATTTAAATAAAGAAGAAATAGGTTCTTCAATAAATTTTCCTTTCCACATCTGACTTTCCTTGTCCAAAAACATTTAATAGAACATTACAGACATTCCCCATTAAATTAAAATTCATAGAAATCTTATACAAGGGCTATATTTGAATCCATTTTATGGGCCTAATGGTCTTTTTTCCCCCATGTTTTTCTTAGTAACTGAAAGTTCTTTCTGTGGTAGAAGCTGCCAAAACAGCAAACACAGAGAATTCCCCAGGGAATGCTACACAAATTCCACTTCTCAGACTGGCTGCCATTTCATATTGATCACAGTCATGATGAAGTATTAATTTGTACACAGCTGAATGACTATGTTTTTTTAAAACAAAACATCTAATTCAAATAGCCATGAAGCCTTGGGAGTGCTTAACAAAGATGAATTCTTCCTTTACTCTCCTGTGAACCAGCTGTTGGCACTAGCTATATTACAGACAAGGAGAAAGATCTCCTAGGTCATTTAACTGAGGTCAGTACTGTCACAGAAAACCCTGTAATATAATTCACCTGATGAATTTATCAATCTACACCTTAATAGTCAAACTTGTAGCTTTCACTTTCCAAATATAAGCTTATTTAAGAGTGTCACTGCCCTGACAGTTAGGATCCTCCTCAATTAGTGCTAAATTCACTCATGGGCAATTTATTCCCATTATTTATTTTGTTAACATTGTTCTTTAATGCAATAGTTGTCCTTCCCTCTCTGTAAACTGTAATGTTTATAAGGAACAATCATATCTTCTCCCTGATTAAAGCTTGCTTGATTTACTCTGATTAAACAAGAAAAACTCTTTTAGTCTTTTCTTACACAAACAGCTACCCTTTTGTATGATTATCCCAGTAGAATGAGAGGTCTTCTAGTGGCAACAAATGTTCTCTTGAGAGAAAATTGTAATGATATTTGATGATGGTTTTAAAAATGGGATACTTCACATGAGGTTTTTTTTTCTGAAAGTGGGCAGAGCCAGGAATGATTGCATGGAATTTCCATACCATTAATATATATTTTAATTTTCTGTAAGTTTAACCTTAATTTTGATCTTTTGGATTTTAACAGATGATTGTTTTTGTGATACAGTGATTGTGAGGCTATTGGTATTACCCTAGACTACTGTTCTGTAAGGTCAAGTTTAACCCCAATTTAGCATAGCTTTTTCTGCTGTGAATATGAATACTGAGGAATTGGCATTTTGCCAATTATACATTACACTCCTTTGAGATAAACCTTAAGGCAGCTCGTTGTCTCAGGCATGGTAGAATCAATTGCACAATTTGTGGATTTCTGTTTAAGAAGTTAAGTCGATGTGCTATCATTGTCTACAAATCATATTCTAAATCAAACCTAAGAAGTGGAAGAAATTAGTAATGATGTCTTATTAGTAACATGAACTTTATAGAGCTCATATTCTGTGAAGATGGGCATTTCTGCTCTTGTCTGATGCAATGCATTGCAACACCAGGTCAGATCAACCATTTTCCACTACAGTGCCCCATTTGGTTTAGGACTCACTTATTTCCTTTGTAACCAGCAGCTGAGAGAGGGAGTAGGCTATTTTTGTTTGAAAACTCAGGTTTTGCGCATTTGCGAGGCAGGATGTGACTTAGTAACTCTCTGCCTCTGTGCCCTGTAGCCATCAGAGCACCTGTGCCTGGATCACCTACTGAACATTTTGCCTGATGGATACTTGACAATGATATTTTGGGTGCATATTTAAGTGATCTTACTGATGAGGTCCTTGACTTAGAAATAGGAGAAGTGGGCTCTTTTCTGAGATCTATTTCTTCAGTCACCTTTTCTCAGTCTATTTAACTTTTTTTTGTTGTTGCGGGGCAGCGAGGGAAACCTGTCTCTCATTATCTAGTTGTACACTGGCCACCATCGGGGCCTTGATCTCAGCTGGGGCCTCAGGCACCACAGCAGTATAAATACTAATAGCACAGAGGAGTCCTTTGGTGAATATTTTTTGTTACAGATTTTGTAAGATGCTTTAAGGACTCATTTTCTATGAGCCTATTTTACAAATTTTACACACAAATCAAATAAATATGGCAGTAGGGAACAGACTTTAAAAGTAGAGAAGTCAGACAAGCATATGGCAAATATCCTGATGTTGCTCAGTTGTAGTACGTATCTATATGAATACAATTAGAACAAAGCTTCTTTTTGAACTGCTTTGGTAGGAATTGCTTGTGAGTAATATGACCTCAGTGTGTGCAAGAACATTAGTATGAAATTATTCATCAATAAATCACTCGGCAAATAATTCTCCCTCTCTGACATCCTGATTCATAATTACCTTGCTGTCTTTCATTTACTAATGGCAGCTAAATCCCCAATCAAATGCCAGGTAGGGAACATAGTGAAGAAGAAATATCTGTGGGAAGAGGCTGTGCAAAGTGATTGCTGAAAGAAAGTTTGAGAGAGGCCAAACTGGAGGAAGGTTTTAATGGCTTTTTCCCTTCCTTTCAGCCCTCACTTTTCTGGATTTCAGAGATTCTCTTCTTCACTGATTGGTTCTTTGTTGCTCTGTCTTTAGGGATGAAAGTGGTAGAATTTGTAGTGGCAGAAGATCACTTCAGAAGAAAAGCACTTCATGGACCTTACTTTCTTCTTAGCTTTGCTTGAATTTGTATAAGCAACCCTTTTCTGAGGTTCACTTGTGAAAATATTGGACTGCCAGGGGAGAGATGCACTTAAACAAAAGGTGGGGAAAGGATATTCAGGAGCAGTAATTTTATGAATGATGCTTCCTGCATACAGTATCTTGTTTTTCTAACTTCATATCACGTTGTGCCCTGAGGCAGTATCACATCTGGCAGCTGCCAGCATGCCTACTTCTGCCTTACCACTGGAACAGTCTAATGTCTTGAAGCAAGGGGAAAATGCCCTAATCAGAGAGGCGCAGCAGAGAAGCAATGATTTTACATATGCTATTCTGTTCAGCTTTGCAGACTACAAAATCCTGGAGACGAAATGTTGCACAATTAAAGTAGCTGTGGCAGAAGTGGAGTCACTTTGGTTTGGGCTAAGCACATACTCAATGTCATTATACTAATTTAAAACCAGCCCTGAGGATCTAAGGAACCCCTTGACTTCAAAATATAAATGTATTCCTTCTGCTTCCTATCCATATAGTAGTAGTCAAATGAATTTATTATAATAAAAAGTCCCCTTTTTCCTCTCCAGAGAGTACAGAGCTGCACCTTACATATGTTTGTTTCCTTATAAAGAACCCTAGGATGGTTGCCCTGTTTCTGTTGGTTTCTAGGCACCTTTCCACCTCAATCTGCCTTGCCAAAACCATCAGATATCTCTGTCATGTGAACTAGGCAGTGAGCCAGCAGGTCAGAGCTTACACAATTTGTGGCGCCTACTTAAAGTGTCTGAGATTCTTACCAATCAGTCTGAACCTGAGGGCAAAGTGTAATTCTTTCCTTCATGCCCGTGTTTATAAAATCACACAAAGGTAAAATATGACACTGGTGGATTGCTTTAGCTTTTTATTTTTCTATATTGAGGAACTCAGAAAACTCCTGCATCTCTTTGACTACAGCTTTATCCCTGCTTTCTGGTAAAGATGCAAAGCAGCTCGTGTGACAGCTGTCAAAAAGAGCAGGTTGAGTTAAAAGAGGTTATCTCTAGAAAGAGTGTGCTTAAAGCAGATTACAGTGTCTAAGGGCCTTACCCAGGCTTTAATTACTTCTTTCTCAGGCAACATTTCACAGCTGAATTTGAGGATTTTTTTTGTCACTTAAGGATTTTTAGACATACTGCGATACACACTGGCTACATAGGATTTCATTGCAAATGTACACCTTCTTCCTAAGCACAAATAGTATTATAATACTTTAATCAATGTGAATGTGCAAAAACTGAGTTGGTCAAAAATTACCTGGGGGGAAGGAATTTAAAAAAAAAAAAAGGCGATTCTTTTAATTCCCGTTGCATTTTCTTTCTTCTGAACTGCAGGCTGAGGTCTCTTTGCACATAGTTTAACTGTGCTCCTCCTCAGAACATTGCTGCACCATTTCTGGTATGACCCAAACTCACCCTCAGCCTGGTTCTTGACTGTCTTCCGAATCTGAACTTTTACACTTTCTACTGTTCAATGCCTATCACCCCATTTACTAGTGGATTGAAAGCATAATAAAGATGAAAGTATAATCCTTCTGCATGCCTATCATTTTCTGCCTCTTCTGTTTGAGACCGCAAGGGGAGACTGAAAGTAATATACTACTGATTATTCTATAATTTCCCTATGGCAGCGGCTAAATGGATCATATTGTATGTACAGTACAATGCAAGAATTTGGCATTTGCAGTTTAATAAATGCTCCAGGCCCCAGGCATGTTTGAGGTGGCTTTTGGGGCAGGTGGTTTGCTGGGGCAGCAGGTTGCTGAGTGGCCCCAGCCCTGCTGCCTGCTTGCTACTCTGCAGATGCCAGGCTGCCCCTGCAGTGAGGCTTGGAGCTTCACAAGCAACAGTGAGAAACACCACCACTTGCCTTTTCTTGTTTCAGGAGCTAAAACACATGGCTTGACTTTGTAAGGGTTTTTAGTTAGCTCTCCAACCCATAACAGCCGCTTCCTCCAGGACAGCAGCTGCAAAGCATCAGTCTGCCCCTCTCTCCTCATCCCAGGAGCTGCAAAATTTAGTATTGCTGCCAGGTTAGGGAGCCCCAGGATATCCCAGGGTTCCCATCACTCAAGTCTCTGGATGGTTTCCTTTCCTCTTGTCCTCACCTAAAACACGTTGGGTAAAAGTGATTTCCCATCTAGCAACCACTTAATAATTGGAACTTCAGACGCTGTATATTGCCGTGCTCCTTTTACATATGCTCAATACATTTAATCATAAAAAGAGCTCATGTGTGGAAAACACATGCCTACTGTGGGTAGGCCAGCATTACAGCTCTGTGCCAAATAAGCTACAATGGATATACCCCACAATTCCAGGAAACCTTTTCTTTAGGATACACGCAAAACATATAAATGAAGTTATAAAAATCAGCTGTGCTATTTTGCTTCCTTTCATGCTTCAGCCGGTTGCGTTTCTTTCACCCAGAAATGGATATTTCTCCAGGTTCCTAATAGTGTCGTTTATCCTTCAGGGATACATTTTTCCTCTGCAGTAGTAATTTGTACACCAGAGCTGCGTTTCTATTAGGACATGAGATGAAAGACACAGCAGACTTGTAATTTACTTTTTTGGTCACATATCTGCAGGAAAAGATCACATTTCTTCAGTTTTCTAGGAACATGCTTTTATGACTGGAAAATAGAGGGAGCAGGCTAAAGCTGGGCCTACACAAGCGCAGCAGAGCCTAGCAGAGGCCTAGCAGAGTCAGTGTGTTGGAGTAGCTGCCAGGATGGTGTCAAAAGGGAGTAGCGTGGCCAGCACACACCATGCAGAGGAGAAAGAGGTATTTGGAGGGATTCTGAGAGTATAAAACAAGAAATGAAGCAGGCTGACATTCAGCTGATAATTGCACAGCAGCTTTAACACTTCTTGCCAGCCCTTCTTCGATCAGGGACACCCGCCCAGCTGTGACTGTGAATACCAGAGTCCGGCCTCCCTTCAGATTGCCATTCCCCCATCTTGGGATCAACTTGGAAATGATTTTCTTGTTCAAAGGTGCTGTTCTGACACAGACACTGTGCCCTGAGGTATTTATGAGGAATTTACAGTCTAATTGATAAAGAGTAAAGGGTGACTGGTGGAAATGCCAACTTGGTAGTCATCTCTGACCCTTGGATGGGACTCAAAGTGGCAGTACATGAGGGCTGGCCGCAGGCATAATTTCTGGGCCTCTAAATCCCTCAAGGATGGCCAGATTAGGAGCATGAAGTTTTACCAGCTACAAGAGCATTTGGAGCTGGCAGTGCAGGACCAGAGTTACGTCATCTACTCTCATGTTTTTCTTACTCATGCCCAGAACTATGAGGAAATACTCTTCTTCAAAAGAATATTTTGCATATCAATAACCAGCTTCATCCAAGATTTCAAAGGGCTCTATATACAGTCATTAAGTGCAATTCCTATCTCACTGATGCTCATGCAGAAGTTGGTAACTGAACTCAGAAGAATACACCCAGGAGAGCTGACCTCCTGCACTCTTTCTTAACCTGCAAATTACATTTTCCTTAAAAACAAATAAATGACCCTAAAAATCCCAAAGAAACTTTAGTTACGGAAAGAACAGCAAGAAGCACAGTCTTGGTTAGTGACATCACAAACCCCCATACTCAGGCTGAAACTCTTAGAAACATCCAAGTGCATTTGTGGAAATATAACTGTAACCATGTGGCTTTGGGAAGTCATGGCATGCCCAGCCTATTACTTGCTTCAATAGATGGATGCAACTAGTTCATCAGTTATAAAACCAACAAGCTGGCTGGGAAGCAAGGATGCGTGAATTCCTGGGAGTACAACATTTCTCCGATGTCTGATATTTCCTCTTTGCTGATATGATGATATCTGGAAGCCTGGAAAGTCTGGCAGATCATGCTGGCAAACTGGCAAAGTGTGACAGTATCCTTTTGATTCTGAATGTAGATACCTTGATAGTATGCAAGCGTTTTAATCTTGGGGCACATAGTAACTCAATGCATGAGAATGGGAAACCAGAAGAGAAAAAGGCATTAACTGAAGCCAGACATATCTCTGTTTTGTTCCAGTTTTGCTGTTTTGATGGCTGGAAGGGTTAGTAAAATTCCTTCCTTACAAGGCTGGCACAATTGCGATGAACAGTCTAAGACAGGAGGATGGAGAATCCCAAGTGGGAAAACAAAATCTGACTACAGCAAATGATCTCATCCCAGACCGAGACTCCTTGGGATAATGTGTGCCCACCTGTTAATGTTTCAGCTACTGACAAAGCATGATACTAAGGCTCTAGTGTGCAGTTTCCAAGAACTTGGGCTGCAGTTCAGTCAAAACTTAAAAAAAAAGGATCTGCACATGTGAAGACTATTTAAAATGATGACCTGTCATTGCTAAAGTTCCTGAAGAATGCAGGTAAGAAAACTTGCTTATCTCTGAGGTGTCCAAGTTTGCAGTCAGCCGTGTGTGTGAGGTTTTTGCTCCCAGATCTTTAACTATTATCAGTATTCTCAGGCTGTTTGTGTTTTTATATATTTCTAAATGGCTCCCTATAAAAGAAAATTAATGTATTTATGCAGCTTACAGTCCTGAGCACTTCTAGTTCTTCTGCTTCTGGAGTATGGTAGTAAAGCAGATGTGAATTGCATGGTGATGGAGGTATATGCCATAAAATAGATATCAGCTTGAAACAGGTCATATGTCTCCATGCCGTTTTAAACAAGCAGTATGATAAACAATATGATTACATAGGTATTACAGGAACTTCAAGAAGCTGGGAACCTGTCTTACCTTTCCATCCTCAAGGGGAAAATAGAATGTTTGTAATAATTTCAATGCCACACCACAAACTCCCACCATTCTCATTTAGAAGGTTCACCTTGAGGACCAAATAAAGAAGTATGAAAACCATCTACTGGGCCTGAAAGCTCCAAACAAGGTTTTGAAATACTTAAAGAAAGAGTCCAAACTGGTGTTAATGACATCCCTGCCAGTGACTAATTTTTCTGATATCAGACTCACTCTTAAAATGAGTTTAGAGGTGAAGAGAACTAAATGTAAATGTCATGTTTAAATCCCAGATGGATAATCCCAGAGCCTGGAAATTCAACTATTTGCATAAGACTTATATAATAATTCCAAAATCTTTTTCCCACTGCCTGGTCAATGAATCTTAACACTAAGAAAAATAATGATGGTCTAATCTCACTGCTCCTTCAGCATCCTTGTCTGCTGAACCTGAGGACTCTCTCTTCATAACATTGTTGTTAGATACAGGTTCCATTCTCGTTCTTTGATCTTACAAAACAACTCCTTATGATTACTATATTTTCTAACACAGACTGCTATAAAATAGAGTTTTGGTCTTGTTTTTCCCCTTTTTTGTTATTTTTAACCACAAAATTTAATCAAAGCTTGACAAATAGAAGTCTAGTTTCTTGATTGATTCAAAATACGCTGATACAGCATGACCTAGTAGCGGATCTTAAAATGAATAGACAATATTTCAAGCAATTTCCATGGTACAGGCTCCTTCTCTTTTAACGCAGGAAACCAGAAAAGAAGCACAGTGAAATGAAACGGTCCCTTCATAGAAAGACTCCCATCTGAAAATTGTTTTAATTCAGGGCAGCCGTGGGTATATTTTACATAATAAAAAGCAGTTTTACTGAAGTGTCTGTGGTTATACTAACTTGGTGTAGAGCTCCTGATCAAAGCTGCCTTGCAGCCAAAGTCATCAGCAGCCCGACAGCGTGCTTTCGTGAAAAGGACTTTCCTTCTCAGCTGGGATGGCTCAGACCCACTCCCAAGAAAACCAAAACTAAGCAGAAATGAGGGTGTAAAATCAAGACACCTTTTCCACTGGTTCAGTATTATGTATTAAAGACAGGGAGAGCTTGGATGGAGACGTGCACATTTAGGAAAATAACTGAGCTTTCCACAGTCTGCCAGAGTTATGGCTTGGCAGACCTGGTGTGAGAAGCCATGAGATTGGGGACTGTCACTTCTCTGTTGAAAGCTCCGCTCCTGTAGTCCCTCTGCTTCACTTATCAGCTGCAGGGAGAGATAATGCTCAAGCGAAGTGGGCCTTGATCTCTGCCAAATATATTTTCAGAGCTGAGGAAATAAACTGAGAATGTATTCTCCTGATCACAGAATTGATTCATTTAGCAAAATTTAAACAAGTATTTTTGTTTTGCCTTCTGTTATTTCACCAGTTCCAGTCCTAATCTGCAGTTTTTAAAAAGGAAAGTGCAATAGTTCAATCTTATGTTACAGTTACTTGAGAAAGAGAGACAAGGAGGGGCAGACTATTGAGTTTGCAAAGCGCTTCCCTAGGTGACCCAGGACTAAGCTTATCGCAACCCCTTGGAGTCTTTTGTTTTTAGGTTGCCCCTTGTTTTTTTGATTTTCCCTCCCTCCTCTAGGTATGTCACTTCTAAACATCAACCAAATACTTCTATGGGCAGAAAATGAAGCCACTACAGTCCTTGTTCTTTTGAACTAGGACCCAATTTGATTGGCGTCTGCTGACTTTTAGTAAACTGTGTTTTCTGAAGTGTGAGAGAGATCCCTGCAGCAATAATGTCCATATCAAATCATAATTAAAAACAGCAGTGAGGAATGTGCTGAGATTTGAACTGTAGACCTCCCAGGCCTAGAGCCCAAATTGCAAAACAGGACTTTAAAGGCTCATAGAAGCTTTAAACATCAGACATTTAATCACAACTAGTCTGTAGGGATGATTTCCAAAAAAAGAAACAAAATCGCACCACCACAGAGAATAATAACAAGATCTGAGCGAATGTTGTAGCAAAGAGACAGTTTCTTCACAAAGGGGTTACACGCTGTGCATCTACTTTTCCATTTACCAATGACAGCTTGAACATTTTCAAAGACATCTGCGGTGGGAATCATATTGAGCTAAACCTGGGGGAGAGGGAAGTAGGCTCTGAAGCAAGAGTACAGTATGCTTGTGATCCAATGGCAGCTTGCCATGAGTAGGAGGGCTCCACCCAAAAGTATCAAAAATAAATTAACACACCTATCTTTTCTTAGACTTCTTGGAACCTATACAGGTACTTCTGTCAACCTCCCTACTACAAGATCCACTTACCTCTAGCTAAGGTCAGCAGGAAGGTGAATGAATAAACAGGCTTAAGAAAGGTCTGTTATGCTGGGTCAGGCCAAGGAGCTGTCTAGCTCAGTATCCTGTCCCTATCAGCAGAGACGTAGGGAAGACATGAGAAAAAGTCAAGTGTAAATGAAGTGATCATACTCTTCTTTGAAAGGCGATATTTCTGGCTCACCAAAGAGACCAATATGTTGAAGCAAACCCACACTGAATAAATGTTTGAACTGCTGTTTTTATCATGAACCAGAACAGGACTTAAGTAATCTCAGGTACCACTGATACCAGACCAGGACTGAGCTAAAAATGTGGGATTCTGATGGTGTCTT
>JANHGB010015034.1:2987-15953 GCA_026283785.1 Coracopsis vasa | reverse complement strand
CTATGGTGTGGAATACCTCTTTGGCTAGTTTGGGTCAGGTGTCCTGTCTGCTTCCTCCCGGCTTCCCCTCCTCCCTGGCAGAGCATGAGGCTCAGAAAGTCCTTGATCAGACTAAACATCTGAGCAGTAACTAAAAACATCAGTGTTATCAGTGCTGTTCCCAGCCCGAAAGTCAAAAACACAGCACTGCACTAGCTGTGTAAAATGACTGCTGCTGCTGAAACAAGTAACTACTCAGTAAGTTCTATTTTGTTTTGTTCCCAGAATTCCATCTGCATGATTCTACAAGTTCTACCAACTTTTCTTGAAGTTAGGATCAGATCATAGAATCAAAATCTTCCTTTTGACACTCTGGAGCCTCAAATGTAAGTCACAATCGAACACATTGCTTGTGAAGTTTTAAACAATGATGGTATTGCTAGAAGGAATGATAAAATCAGATAACCTGGAAAAGACAGCAATTTGGTTTTCAAATAAGTAAAAAAAAAAAATATCCTCCAGTCTGCCTAACAAAATACAATAGAAAACAAGCTCCTACCATACAGTCCATTAAGGATCAGAATCATCTGTGTTTTAATCTGTCAGTGGTTAGTTTTTTAGTTTTCATAATTTTGACTAACAGTTCCCTTTTTATTTAGGTGAATTGATTACACTTGACTAAACCTTGATAAGATAATTATTCTCTACCTGAATGTTTCATGTTTTAATCCCAATGATGATAAAAAATGCAAGATATGGTAGACTGAGTAATAACATCTAACACTTACACATTACCCTTTCTCAAAGGGTAATCAAAGTACCCTAAAAACCACATGCAGGAATCATTTAATCCTTCCCTAGCTGAAATCCGCCTCCTTCTGAGTGCTACAAAACAACTGTTAAACAATGTAAAGTCAGGCAAGAAAACAATTTATATCAGCAAGTAAACACCATCTTAGTTACATATATTTCATTTTCCGAACTGATACTGGGGAAGGGGGAATTTCAGTGTTGGAAGCAACTCCCTTCAATGGAAGCTATCCAGGAAACTGTCATTACAATTTATTAAGATTTGTCAAGGTTTTTGGCAACATTCAGATTATGTTAATCACTGTAAGCAAGAAAGTCATTGCTTTTATCTGTAGATCTCACAATCAAAATAACCATCGTGCTTGTTCAAAGTACCATGCACCCTTTATGAGCACAATGTACTGAGCAGCTTGGTTTATGTGTTTTATGAAACACAGCTCCTCCAGCAGGACACGTGCTCCACGGTCAGGTGACAGGGTTGGAGGCATGGTACTGCCACCGAAAGAATAGCATCCAGTGACAGCCAGATCTATTCCTAGAAACTCCTTAGCTGAGATTTTCTCCAAAACTACCCATAGGGAACTACCAGTACAAGAACTGAGGTCATCCCTGTCCCAGGCAGTAAGATTGCCATCAGAGCAACAGAGCTGATAGCATGCATGCACCTTCTGGTACTTACTTTCAGTTCTGCTGTCTTCTGCTGCATGTTCTTCATCACCTCTTCAAACATCACATTGTGCTGCTCAGTCTCGTGTACGAGCTTACTATTTCTGATATGTAGTTGCTCAAGTTCCTTCCCAGCTTTTTCATTCAAGAGCTGTTAGATTAAAGAACAATCCTAGTAAATCTTTTTAATCTCATTATAATACCAATATATACATGAAGACAGAACTTTCCATCTCCCCAGGAGATAAAACCTGCTACAGATTGTTGGCTGCTTAAAAACCACTCTTCATTGCTGATGAAATTACTAATGTGAAATATGATAGATGCTCATATTGACTACAGGAAATGATAATTTCTAATAAGTAACACAGCCAGTGTCATTTCAAAATTTTCTTTCTGAGAGGGAAAAAAATGGAAAACATTTAGCAGGTCTCTCTTGCAGGTGGTAGATAAATATTTTACTTCTTGTTAGGCATTTGGCAAGCATCACGTAACACAACGTGCTACACATAATTGCTGAAAAAGAGGATGAGATTCAAATTACTTCAATCAGCAGAAGGCAGGGAAGCTCTGTTTCTTAGCAAGCAAATCCTACATTAATATGTTGATTACATTTCCCTGGGTACATGGTTTGCTGAGACCAGGACACAGCCATTTTCTTCTCTAATTTGTCATCAGTCAAAAGCCTGCAACAGCAGTTTCATGGTCTGTGTGGAGAACATATACTTCAATACTGGAGCTGCCAGTCTTGTCTTCTGTTTTATGGGACTTCCCCTAACAAATATTACTCTGTAAGTGAGGAAAGAAAAAGCATCATATTTTTCACTTCAAGCATTAATGTGTGATAAACTCATGAAGTCAATATATACTATGCCCTTACAAACATTCAAAGTGGAATCTCCCTCTTTTGAACTCATACAGAAGCAAAGATAAGTTGCTTCTTATCAAAAACAAGGAATACTGTTTCTTGTGTTGTAAATGTTAGGATAACACTGTGTTTCAGGTGACTTTTTACTGAGGCTTGTCCATGAGTGGGATGAAGCCCATAGTAGCTGTATCAAACCATCTTCACTGTCATGCAAGCAAGCCAACTACCATTCAGCTGAGAAACAGTAACCCAATGACATTGCAATAGCTGAGTCACCTTTTCTCACAGATCTCTCCTCTAGCTCATGCACAGTTGGATAGCCTGTGTTTTGGGCAGACTTTTTGCAAAAGACAATACAGGTCATCCACAGACACCTTCATGCCAGCACAGGTAACAAAGACAGTGCAAAGCCTGATTAATTAGCCTAGGCACAGCACTTTATGTGAATTACTGGTTTCCAGGATAGTTTGGACAATTGAATGCCCCTAAAATCTGCAGTTAGAAAGGTTGAGAGGGTCTATAAAGAAGAGAAAGAATGGAACAGAACCACGAAATGTAGGTATCCTATTTTTAAAAAATTTGATTTCCTGGCAGATCATGGAGCTACCCTCAAAAGCTGCATCGAATGAGTGATATCCAGAGAAAAAATCAAGTCTTCTCCGTACCTCTTTACGTGAAGTATTTTACTAGGATTCTTTGTTGACAAAAAACTGTCACAGACACCTACCTTCACAAATTCAGGTACCTGAAGGGGAAAAAAGCTATAAAAGTAATAAATTTAAAAGATACACACAACTCCCAAAGAAGTTTCCCTTGAGGTAGGACTGGTTTACAGTGATGAGATCCCTCCTGCCATTTACGGAAATTGCTTCTCTGAGAGTTTCTTAAAGTCAGGGGAAATGGACTGAAAACCTTGAAATTCAAACACTTGAAGAACACTATGTTAGGGCATTTCCAGATAAAGTTTTTCGAAACAGAATGGAGAAAATCAATCAAAAAGGTTTACGAAGACAGCTCTCTGCCCTTTCACAGAAACTCTTCCACAAGCTTGAGAGGTAGATAAAAATTATTGTGACAGAGAATAAAGAAGGGGTTGGAGGTAAAATGGCTTTTTTACTAATGCCACTACAGTCAATCAGTGGCAAAACTGGCAATACACATCAGAAATTCAACCTGGCAGTCTCCTGTTACCATCATTAGATCATCCATGCCCTTCACAGACTGTGTCTCACTTGATATGATCTTTCCAAGATGATCTCCAACATCATTGTGATCCACTACTGATTTCTGTGAGTAAATCTATCTGAAATCTGTCAGCAAGCTTTACATATTTATTAGTAAACTAATATTTATATTAAAATAATTATTTGTTAAAAATTATTGACTTAAATTAATATCCCTCCCTCTCCCTTCAGAAAATTCCATTTTCTTATTTTAGAAGCAGCTTAGACCTGCCGCATACAGTGTACCATGTACCCTACCTTCTGGTCTTTTAGCTTCTGTTCTATTTTCAGTTGTTCCTCTTTATTCCTCTGTATATCTTGATGTAAATTCTTTATCTCAGTTTGCTTATTATCCATTTCAGCTTGAAGATTTTTCAGCTCCTTCTCCAATCTTTCCTTCTTTCGAGTCTCTCGTGTTACCTCATTCTGTTGCACCTGGATGTCTTGCTGAAGCTGTGACAATAGACAAGACAAAGGTTTTAAGTTCTGCTGCCTTTTATTTAGGAAAACAAGGCCTCTCACCTCTCCTTTTACTGTGCTTAATTTTGAAAACAACAGCTTCTATATTACAGTACCCACTACTACATGTAATATGCCAGATCTTCTCAGAGGAAAATATGCTCTCTAGAGGTTGAACAAAATACCCTGCATGAGGGAACCTATTCACTGATTACAAGAATTTATTAAGCACCAGTCAGTTCATCTACAGAAGAGTCTGACACAATTCAGGCAAAAAAGCAGTCCTCTGGACATGCAGTGGCCCAAATGTATTTTCGGTTATAAGTTACTTGTAAAGTGGTACTTTCTGAATGCAGCATTAAAACTAATTAGGGCTTCATATTGTACTGCAAGACTTATTTTCTGTCTCACCAGCAGAAACACTTATTATACCGATATTAAAGGAAAGAGAGAGATGTCAGACCAGTGTTCATTTTCACAACTGCTCTCAATCTTCTGTTCTCAAAGTTCCTCTGTGGGAACTTTGAAAGAGGAGCTTCCTTTCATATTTAATAGACTGTCTTGTGACTTTTGCTCTCTCCCTCCCCAAAAATGTGATGGAGCAGAATCAGCAGAGAGGAGACACAGGGGGTTGATCCACATGGAAATTTTCAGTTCAGCCAGGGACCAGCAATTGTAAGATGTTCATTGCTTAAAGTTTCCTCTCCTTCTGAGCCCACAGATGAAAAGTTGCCAGAACAGACAGGGTCTTTGATAGGATCTTCAGAAAGACATTGTCATTTAAGCAGTTTGAAGTGGAGAATAATTTCTCCAGAACTGGGAGAATGGGGGGTAGTTACAAATACTGTAACAATCCTGTAAATTTAAGGGCTGATAAAGTGAATATCAGAAGATTAAAGCTGGCAAGATTGAGTAAGTTTTGATTGGAGTTTCAATCCTCTCTCTTTTCTTCCATGCCCACAATTCTGTCAGAAAAGCAAAAGCAAAGATTTATGTTGCCTTGTAATACACTCCCAGCCATCTGCTTTAGAAACAGATGCTGTGCACAAAACTAGACTGATCATTACTTTCCTATATGTGATTAATAAAAACCTGTAAATTAAATGCTGCTTCCATCTCTTCTCTGTTCTTTAAGTGTTCTTTTCTGCTTTTCCTTTCTCCTGTTGTCTTGCTCCAGCCCCTATTTATATTCTGCTTTAAATTCTCTTATTCTTCCATTATTTTGGTTTTATATTTTGTGTATCAATCAGAGTTCTGCATCCCATCTTCCATCCTTTTCTACTTTCTTTCCACTCAGTGGCCATCCTATTGATCCTCAGTCTTCTGTATCTCTAGCTGCTATACACATTTAAAGGAAGCTATGCAGATTGATCAGTAAAGTACAACTGTCTGCTCAGATGATCAGAAAAACAGAAAACCTAACTTAAAAAGGAAACAAAAACATGAAGCTGAGATGGAATATGGAGACCTCCTAGCAGCCTTCCAGCATCTGAAAGGGGCCTATAAGGATGCTGGGGAGGGACTCTTAATTAGGGACTGTAGCAATAGGGCAACAGGTAATGGGTTCAAACTTAAACAGGGGAAGTTTAGGTTAGATATAAAGAAGAAGTTCTTTACTATGAGGGTGGTGAGGCACTGGAATAGGTTGCCCAAGGAAGTTGTGAATGCTCCATCTCTGGCAGTGTTCAAGGCCAGGTTGGACAGGGCTTGGGTAACATGGTTTAGTGCGAGATGTCCCTGTCCATGGCAGGGGGGTTAGAACTTGATGATCTTAAGGTCCTTTCCAACCCAAACCATTCTATGATTCTACGACTCTATAATATGACTGCTCCCTACAGGTAGTGGTGATGTGAAAAATTATTTAAGCTGAAAAACAGTAGGCAAGAATCAGTTTGAAGAAGAAAGGAGATCCCTAACCATTAGAGAAGTGATATTCTAGAAAGCTTCCCACAAAAAAAGTAGGTGGGGCTTAATTAATTCAAAGCTTAATTAGCTTTGAAGTCAGAATTTGATACATTCTTAAAAATGATGGTATGGCGACCACCGCCAACAGCAAGGAACCTAGGATCTCTATTGCAGGTCTATATTCTAAATGGTTCTTTGGAAGCATAAGGATTTACAATGCAGAAGAAAACCCAACATCTCCAGTACAAATGATAACTATGATTTAGGCAAAGGAACCTTGGCCTCATTCAGGTTATTGGGAAGTTACGGAAGCAGCTGGTTCCATGACATTACACTTTGCGAAGGACATAGCCTAGAAGTAGAGAAAAAAACATAAAAATCATTCACAATAGACTCCTTTCTGAGCACTCCTGAAAGTGTTTGAGATGTGAAAGAACAGGTAGTAGCATACTAGTCAATGGAGATCAATTGCAAGTGTGGAGAATGGTTCAGGATAAAGCCTAGAGTTACCACCTGGTGATCTGTACTGACCTGCATAATAGATTGATCTGCCTCATTTTTTGCCTTCTCTGTAGCCTGCTGCTGTTCTGTGACTTGAGTTAGACTTTGACGTAACTCCACAACTTCTGACAACAGTTGGTCTCGCTCCTTTGTTATCTCTTCTTTATATTTCAGCAAATCCCGGATACTGGAAGCAAGGAAATAGCAGTCAAGCAGTGTCACAGGCCATTTTTGTTCTTCCTGCTATGCCAGAGCAAGCTCTTTTGCAAGAAACAGGAGTTTTAAAGTAATTTGTTTCATTTTAAACCCCTTTTGGATTAAGGCTCTGCTGGTCAATTGAGTTATATGCTGTCTACTGTCAATGTAGTCACCATCAACACAGGTAGCCTTAAAAGCTAACCTAGTCCAATAAATCACTCTTTCTTGTAATATCACACCCTTATGGGTATGAAGAACCCCTCAGTTTCCCAAAAAGTTAACAGGGAACAAAATTCCTTCTCCTCTGCCCACTGCAAAATTACTCAGGAACCAAAAATGTCACATTATTGTAACCAGTCTCTCTACAGCTTACCTGACTGGGCACCTCACTAGGTTATGTCTTACAGTACCTCATGTAACAATAAACCAGAATCCCTGTTTGGACACATTTTCAGTCTGAAAGAAAGTCCAAGCAGTGTGGGTTCAAGCTCAACCTTAAAAACCAGCCTTATAGTTTTAAAAGACTTAAGGCACTTTCAGCCTTATAGGGCTTAAAACCTCCAAAGGAGTTGTCTGGCCAGGCAAGTCCTCTGGCCTTGTCACTGGACAAAGTATTTAAGCGTGGAACTAGAAGGAAATACAGAAGGAACTTTAAGAAGGGATTTTAAGTAGGCAGAACTCGGCAGCCTGGGCAGCAGCTGGAAACGGTAAGCAGCTCCTGGCTCTTGCAGGAAAATGCTACAAGCAGCCGGAAAGCAGCTTTTAGAGAGAGTTATACTAGTGAAAGGCTTAATGGCCAAGCTTTTAGATCCAAAGAAACCTGTTACACAGGCCCAGAACATTTCAGGGACAAAAGGTGAAGGATTGGATTTTTCATGCATTCAGGTGGTTTATGTGCTGGCACGTTCCTTGGGAGGGAAATGTTTGAGCACACTAAAGGCCTTACTCACAGACACAAGTCTTGTTTATGGATACACAGTGCATGGAGAGATGAGCATGGCTCATACATATCCTGAATGCTTAACATAAATACCTTATACAGTGAGAGAATTTCAGCCCAGAACCAGCCGGGTAAACCATCAGCAATCTCCACAGAAAGTGCACAAGTCAATATATTTATCTCATCTTTGAGTTTAGACTTAAACCTACAGCATAAGCACAGTCTGACTATTTGATACTACAAACACTAACTTTTAGAGGACTTTTGAGCAGCTCCTGAAGTTCATTACTATTTGCATGCTGTAGCAGCCAGAGGCTCTACCTGACACTAAGTCCTTCCATGGATAGATGTTCAGCAGAAAAAATCCATAGTCTTGAAAGTATGTAAACATAAAATACAAACAAGAATACAAACAATAATAACTGTTTGTAACAAAGCTGGGAACAGAAATCAAGCCTCCTGATTCCTTGACTTATCTACTTGACCCTGCTGCCATCACGTGTAAAAATATTGACAGGATCCTATTCTCAAAGACAGAGTACGTTGAAATGCTACTCAGATAAAACAATATGACAGATACTGAGAAAGTGCATAATACTGATTTTTATTTGATCTCTCAGATTAATCCAACACTGAATGAACTTGCTCAGAGCCTGATTCTGTACTTGCTTACTGCATAAACATGAAGACCAATAAATGTGCATTCCTGAGAAAAGTAAAAGGCAGGAAAGACCTCTCTTCCCATTTTCCAGTGTCTTTGTAGTGTGTAAACGGCTAACCAGAATAGAAGGTAGTGTAGAATGACAGAAAATCAGATTAGGATTTCCCCCTTGCTGAGGGAAATTTACTTGTGGTCATGTCCTAGGGATGCTTCAGATCCTTGCTCCACTGAACTACTTAGGCGTGCAATTTCCTCTTGCAGTGA
The DNA here is from genome assembly GCA_026283785.1 of Coracopsis vasa. Classification (NCBI taxonomy): domain Eukaryota; kingdom Metazoa; phylum Chordata; class Aves; order Psittaciformes; family Psittacidae; genus Coracopsis; species Coracopsis vasa. Next base: position 7,479 of record JANHGB010015034.1, on the reverse strand, counting down.
AGCAATCTTCTCCTTTGCTCTCTGCTCCTTTTCATAGGCTGTATCCACCATTTTCCAGGCCTTGTCAACCTCCTAGGAATGAAATTGAAAACAATTACACAAATTAAATTGTGTTGAAAATGAACAACAAATTAATTGCCTTGCATTTTAGTTAATTAAGAAAATGGATTTTCATGCCTTTTCATGCTTAAATTCACAAAAGTTTTCCTTACCAGCTGCCTTTTCTTTTGGATGAGGGCATAGCAAACATTTTGAGCCATACAGACTATGTCAATTTACATCACAAAAGGTTTAATACATTTTCTTTAACACACAGATCTGAACGTTATCAAATCTCACTCTATGAGGTTATGGTCACGTCAGACCCACTAGTACCTAAAAATTTAGTGAAAATTCAGTGCCCACAAAGGTACTATCTACTTAAATAGCTCACTTATGTCTGTACAAATCTTATTAGATATTATGCCAATGAACATTCAATTTGATTTGGATGAGAAAAAGATGGTACTCTGGGCTTTTCTCTCCCTTTGTTCATTTTCGTCTGTGAGGACCTAGTGTATTTTCATTTTAACTATATATTTAGATAAGTTATAATTCTTATGCCAAATTTCAGCACACAGCACATGGAATTACTTGAACGACAGACTCATGCGCCTATCTCACAAGCCCAGGGCAGATATCCACAAACAGGATAGAATAGGCTAGGGGAGGAGGGTTCACTCAATTTTTTTAATTTCCTCTGTATCTCTCTCCTTTGAATCAGATCCTTAAGAGTGCCAGAGCAGGCTTATTCCTTGCCAGGCTTAAACCAAGCTCTTATCAGTTCTAGAATCCTGTGCTAAAAAAAATGCATAAATTCAGAAAGTGACTGGACTGGAAGAAAAGTTCCCAAAGACTCAGTAAATAATGAAGACACTACTTGTGACGCTAGAAGTCCCTGAGCTGCAAATCACAGCATGATGTCCTCTCTCATGCTCTTTTCTCAGCTGGCTCCTGGTGGAGTCCTGGACTTGATGGACATGTACAGATTTAGACTCCTAGTGTGGCTGTGTAGCTCTATATTAGCTCTAGGGTCTTTCCAAGCAGAGCCAGATAGAAGCATCAGTACATCAGGCCGTAATATGCCTTTCAACTCATATTTACATCATATGAAAATGGCACAGGGAAAAAAATTTAAAACACCTCCACAATGAAGTATGTAAAATAATTTCATTTATATCAGATTGTTTACAGCAGTTCTTTATTGAAATTAACATATCTGGTTCTAAAAGAACCCCATTTAACATTAAACTCAAAATTATGACACCTATACTATGGTATATTGTTAATATATTTACTGAACTCTTTAAAATCAAATGTAGTACTTAGCTGTTTACTGCCTAAATTAAAAATTGAACCTATTAAACTAGCAGAAGTAACAGGCTACTAGAATTTGCTGAAAAGATAACACAAAATGTAACATCTGTGGCCTCTTCAAACTGGAAAGGGAATACATTTTCCTTTTATTTACTCAACTAGTTCAGCATACCCAAATTTGAGAAACCATCTGGAACTTAAAGATCAGGAATGTTTGCTCTTCTTTTTTTCCCACTCTATTAAAGAGTTAGGCAGCGGACTTTACTTGTCCAGAAATTCTGAAGGAGATTATAGTCAATTAAATTCACTACCTAAAACCAGTATTTTCATTACTCAGTAAATTACTCTGTTCAAAATGCAGTTCAAAAGATGTGCTTTTCACTTCTGCACCAAGCATATTTAAACAGGTTTAAATATTAAAGTAAACTTTTGGTTTATACATTTTGAGTTCTAATTTCCATTCAAATGCAGCAATGATCACACAGAAAGTATTAAGTATCATCTGGTAAATATTAAATTTTCTATTCATTATTATCTTACATAAAAATGTTCAATTATGAAATTGAAATAAATGCACACTAGGCTGAAATAACAGCATGAAGATATAGTGTATCATCTTGACTGGCAGAATAGCATAAAATATAGCTGTAAATAAACATGTTTCAGATTTGGCAACCAACCTTTCTCTAGAAAAATGCAAATGGAAAATAAGATTAAAGCTGATTACTTAAATCAAAGCTTCCTGCTGGCTGATTAGACTGTGATTAAAATTGGTGAATTAAATCATTACAGTTGGAGTTTTGGGGAATAGAACTGGTGAATAAAATCATTATGACCTCTGAGAGGTCTTACTGGCTTCAGCAAGTATTTTGTTCTGGTGACTATTCACAACAGCAATCACTGAAGTCAGTGAGGCCATTCAGATAAGCAGTGATTTCAAATCACCCCAAGCTCTGCTTTTTTGAACTTTATCTTGCTTTTAATGGGTAAAAACAATTTTATCGAATCTATATTGATAAAACCAATTTTGATCAATAAAGTTATCAGGCACAGATGACGGCCTCATTAATGAGTAAAATGTAAATAAGAATTTGCTACAGACTTTAGCATCAGCAAAACTGGGCTTCTCTGTAGTTGTTTCTTGGTCATGTCTTTTACCTTGAACCATTCAAAAGTTTTGTGGAGAAGGCCTGGAACTCTGGAAATTGTGAAGCAGAATTCAGAAATGTGATTGCCTTAATTTTTTTTCATTAAGTACCCCAAAAGATCGCATCAGTTTCACTGCTCAGAAACTGAGAATTACTGAAATGCTTTCTTAGTGCACTGGGTTGATCCCCCTGAAAATTGAAACCTTGGTGATTCCAAGCTGGGCAATACAAGCTCCTATAAATTCCCATTCTAGCATTCTTCCCATGCAGCCTTGTGGATCAGTATCCCTATCAATGAAAAAAGAGAACTGTATTCCCTTTGTGTTCAGCTTGACCCTTTGCTCCTTTGATGACTGTAAACAGCAGACTGTTATATCCAGTTTATTAAAACTATAAACCAGAGCACTAAGCAACCATCAGGCAGTTAACAGCTATCGATTATTAGTGACCTGGGTCCTACCAGCCACTGATCTGTGTAGTTAACCCCTGTCCCTAAACAATCCTACTGATTACAACCAGGCTTCACATGGAGAAAAATTTTGCTTCTGCAACTTGGATTTGTGTATAGAACAATGACCAAGAAGAGGAAAGTTGTATACCTGTAACCCTGATGATTCATCAGATCACCAAGATTTAGGGCCTTAATTTGAAGGAACCATTCCATTTTGACAGGAACAGCCCCACCAGGATTCTCCCAGCTTTTATAAATAATGAAACAGAGGAACAGATTGTTTGTTTAATTTAGCACTGAAGAATATTATCTTTGCTATTTTAGCACTTGAACTTGCCTCATCACTTGCCTTAAGCACTCTCAAAACACTTTGTTTGAACATTAGTAAAACTGTAGTGAAACACTACAGCTGTACTGGAACTCCCCTTCAGAAAGGAGAATAATGTGAAATATGTAGGGTATACCAAACAAACACCCAAAACATGACATTTAAACATTTTAAACAACGTCCAAATAATTCCTGAACATTTAAGGGGAAGACTAATTCTCATAACCAAACTGAAAAAGTGTCAGTGCTCTTTACTTGGCCCACAGAAAACCACTAGAACTGATATCTTGTCTGAGCTTCAAATCAGCTACTGAAATTGGAAAGGCTCTTATTTTTCCTACTCTTCCCCTCCTCAGTTTTATGACATTACTAAGACAATGTCTCCTCAGCTTGGGAACATCTTGAAGGATTGCCTCTGCTACTGTTCACACTCATGTAATAGCTGAAAGCAAATTAGAAGGATCATTGTGGTTCCTGACATCCTCCTACCAGGTTTTGCTTAGCAGCAGTGAAAATCAACAAGATTTTCTATACAGTTTCCCTCCTTCTCCTTAAGCAGTACCATGGGCTTGCAAGCTGCAGCCATAGGATGACAGCATCCTATTCAATAATTGTAAGGGCAAGAAACTTCATTTCAAAGGACTTCTATTCATGTAGTGCTCACAGATCACTCTGGATTGTTAACACTGAATTTATTTCACTGGAACAAACTACTTGATTGTAAGGCATTGATGTTTCTCAACTAACTGCTAAATTAAAGCCTAACTTTTTAAACTATCAGAAGGGAAAGCGTTCAAAATACAGTCTTCTGATCATTTGGCAGCTTTATGCTTTTTCTGCTAGTCAAACCTCACTGTAAGGCTAAAAACGTTGACTGTTTTTAGTGAGTGAAACACTGATTTGACAGAGTTCAAATCAATAACAAAGAACACATCAGACTAAATTGGTAAAATCACATTGAAATGCTGTAAAGGATCCCTACCAAAGAAAAGTTATGAACCATTTATTTATGTGAGTTGATGGCACTTCCCTGGTCTACAATCCATATTTCAGCAAATAAGTAAATTTTTTTAATGTTCTGGGAGCAGCTGACATCCAAGCAGCCCTTCACAAATACTAATGAATCAAAACCTGTATATTAAGTTGAAAATGTGCTATTTTACAAAGGGAAAGTTTAAACAAAATTATTAGTGAGTACCTGAAAGCTGA
>JANHGB010015033.1:0-24932 GCA_026283785.1 Coracopsis vasa | reverse complement strand
AAGCCCAGCTCTCTCAGCCTGTCTCCATAGCAGAGGTGCTCCAGCCCTCAGAGCATCTTTGTGGCCTCCTCTGGACTCACTCGAGCAGCTCCACATCCCCCTTGTGTTGGGGTCCCCAAAGCTGGACACAGGACTGCAGGGGGGTCTCACCAGAGCAGAGTAGAGGGGCAGGATCCCCTCCCCACCTGCTGGTCACGCTCCTTGTGATGCAGCCCAGGGCAGGGTTGGTTCCTGGGCTGTGAGCGCACACCGCTGTGCTGCTGGGAACTGCGGCAGGAGATGCAAATGCTCCCCATGGCTCCCTCTGCATCCCCTTGGGGGTTCCAGCCAAGGTGGTTTGGCAGCTGCGGGGCCCCAGCTCTGCCCAGGGTCCATAACGGTGCCTTTGTGCAGCGAGTGCTGCATGAGCGACTGCCACTGCTGACTCAGGGGTTTTTCGCAGCCACTGTGGGAGCCCTGTGACCCATCACTGGGGGGACCCTGTGGGGTGGGAAGGGGGGAGCGAAGCAGCAAGACAACAGGCTCTGCAGAAAGCCGCCTGCTGCCGGAGCCAGTGTTACCCTGTGGTGTGCTCGGGACAGAGGGGACCCGCAGCTGAGCAGAACCCGGTGAGTGCCTTTGCTTTTAATGTGGGGTGTTTGATGGCAATAGGTCCCAATTAAATCACAGGTGAAAGTCACCCTCAGCTGCTCCGGCTGTGCCCTGGAGAGGGATGCCCATCTATCTCCTCCTGTAGTGATAACCTGGGACATGTAACCTTGGGACAGCTGGCTGTGGTGGCACTCCTGCTGTCAGCATAGAATCATAGAATGGTTTGGGTTGGAAGGGACATTGAAGCTTATCTGGCTCCAACCCCCTGCCATGGGCAGGCACACCTTGAACACTGCCAGGGATGGATGACCTTGAAGATCTATTTTGTTTTATTTTGGGGTAGCCCAGGTCAGCCTCTTCAGTGTTACCCAAAATCCTGTGCCCCCTTTGAGCAGCAGTGATTTGCCACCGCAGCAGCACACGTTCAGCTCTCTCAACCCCAACCTTGCCTGTAGCCACCAGCCCTCCCGCCCATGCTCCCAGAGGGTTCCCCAAACCCAAGTTCACCAAGTTAAAACCCTAAACCCCTTCAAGGTCAGCCCAGTCCCAGCCAGCACCCACAGCTGCGCCCAGCAGCCGGTGTCCCCCCTTCATCAACCCGCTGGGGTCAGGCCGCATCTTTGTGCTGCAGATGCCATGGGCTCCCGGCACTTCCCCGCCCGCACCGTGCTCTTTGAGAAGGAGTCCAATGGTGTCACGTACCGTGTGCCCGCCCTGCTCTACCTGCCCTGCGTGGCCAAGCTGCTGGCGTTCGCGGAGGAGCGGCTGAGTGTGGATGATGCCCACGCCAACCTGCTGGTGCTGCGCCGCGGCTCCATCTACGGCAGCTACGTGGAGGTGGGATGAGGCCTGGGGCCGCAGGGGGCACAGGGGGTGGTTGTCCTCCATTGCTTGTGCCTGGCATGGCTGAGCTCCTGGAGGCAGCCACAACGGGGAGGGGAGATCGGGGTGGGTGAAGTGGGGTGGTCCTCATCCCTCTCCATGCTCTCCTACTCCTCCCCGGGCAGTGGGAAGACATGCGTGTGCTGGAGACAGCGACGCTGCAGCACCACCGCTCAATGAACCCCTGCCCGCTCTACGATGAGTTCACCGGCACCCTCTTCCTTTTCTTCATCACGGTGCTGGGCAGGACACCCGAAGCCTACCAGATTGTCACCGGCCAAAACGTCACCCGCCTCTGCTGCATCACCAGCACTGACCAGGGCCTGAGCTGGAGCAAAGCCACGGACCTGACGCAGCAGGTCATTGGTGGGGCCATCAAAGGTAGCACACTGGAGTGGGGCAAGAAGAGGGGAGAACATAAGGGCGACCATGGGGGTTTTGGTCTCCTAGAGCCAGCCACGCTGTGGTTGGAGGTGGCCTCAGAATAGGAAGCCCACAGGCATCAAAGAGGTGGGGTGGAAAAGGACCTCAAGCAGAGGGGAGGTGGGACGGAGGGAGCACCTGTATCACTTGCACGGAGGAAAAGAAGATGGAGAGGCCAAGTAGCTATGAGTAGGACAAAGAGGGCCCTGCTGCCTCCCACCCCACCACCTTGCTTAGCTAGGCTGGGAGGGATGCTACGGTGACCCCTCCACATTGGGCATGGCAGGGACACCCTTCAACCCCATCCCGTCTCCTCTCCCTAGACTGGGCAACGTTCGCACTGGGCCCTGGGCACGGGATCCAGCTGCGGTCGGGCCGGCTGCTGGTGCCTGCCTACAGCTACCACATCGACTGCAAGGAGTGCTTCGGGCAGCTCTGCAAGACCACCCCTCACTCCTTCGCCTTCTACAGCGACGACCACGGCCGAGGCTGGCGCTTCGGGGAGTTCATCCCCAACCTGCAGACAGGCGAGTGCCAGCTGGTCTCAGTGGACGAGGAGGATGGCTCCAACGTCCTCTACTGCAACGCCCGCAGCCCCCTGGGCTTCAGGGTGCAGGCGCTCAGCACGGACGATGGGGCCGTCTTCCACGGGGGGCAGCTGGTGCAGCGGCTGGTGGAGCCCCCCCATGGCTGTCACGGCAGCGTTGTCGGCTTCCCCGCACCTTTTGTCTATGTCCCTGCCACCCCCCGGGACCCCGTGATGCCCGTCCGGGGCTCAGCTTCCCAGATGCTCCCTGGGATACTCCCAGGGTTTCAGTACCTGCCTGTGGGGCGGGCAGCGGGTGATGAGCTGTCTGCAATGGCCATCAGCAGCCACCGTGAGCCAGCTGAGCCCAAGGAGGGCTGTCCTACCCCAGGGCACCACGGCCATGCCCATGGCAACACCTTGGTCCGAAGGGACCCTGTGGTGGCCCCCAGGCCCGCTGGCTTCTTCCAAGCGCCCACATGGATCCTCTACTCCCACCCCACCAGCTCCATGTCACGGGTCAACATGGGGGTTCACCTGAGCACCTTCCCCAGGGATGTGGAGAGCTGGACTGAGCCATGGGTCATCTACGAGGGCCCAAGTGCTTACTCAGACCTGGCTTACATGGAGCTGCCCTACAACGAGGCCCCCATCGCTGGTGGCCCAGCCATTGCTTTCGCCTGCCTCTATGAGAATGGGACACGGTCGCCCTATGAGCAGATCTCCTTCAGCATGTTCACACTGCACGATGTGCTCCAGAACATCCCCCTGACAGCCCCTGGTTCCCGGCGGGACGGCAGGTCCCCACGCTGCGGGAAGCAGGGGAGAAGGAGCTGCCTTGTCTCTTAGTGCCCCCCAAGGTCGGCTTCCCCCAGTCACTCAGCACCAGTCCCGAGGGCACCCACCCAGAGACCAGCGCACTGGGATGCTCACAGGGTTCCTGCCTTCTGCCATCATGGCCACAGAATGCATGTGTTACCATCCCAAAACTGGGGTTTAACTGGGTTTTATTGCTGGTTTTAATTACTGTAGTTGGTTGGGCATGGAGGCTCCTGCCACCAGCCCAGTCCTGGGATCCTCTCCATTGATAACACAGGGATGTTCTTGTTATTGCTGAGCAGTGCTTACACAGACCTGCTCCTCAGCTCACCACACCAGTGAGCAGTCTGGGGGTGCACAAGATGTTGGGAGGGGACACAGGGGACACAGGGCACCTGACCATAACTGACCCAAGGGATATCCCATTCCCTACGGCTGGTGGTGAGTAACTGTTTCCATTTGCATTCCTTTTCTTTCTTGGGTTTTATTTCTTTCTCTTTGATATTTTCCTTTTCACTACAATTAATTATTAATTGGCATTATTATTATTGTATTTCAATTATTAAACTGTCCTTATCCCTACCAACAAGCTCTCTTTTACCTTCTGATAAGCCACGACAATCCCCCATTTACTGTTTCACCTGGCTCACTGCTTGGCTTTTTTAAGCTAGGTTGATCATTGCTACTTTCCTCTGAACCTCATCAGTTTTGGGGCAAACATCATCTCAGCACAGGCAGGTTCAGGTCTGTGTCCCTGTAGAGCTTTAGGGGACAAGGGTGAACGGAGGGGGATGCTGAAGCTGGTGACACCCCTGGGAGGTGCAGTGATGGGTCCTGAACCAGTGGGGATGAAAAGCGGCTCCTTCCATTTGCTGCATGCATGCGTGTGTGCGTGTGTGTGTATGGCTGAACTTTGGGCTCCACCTCAATTCCACCACTGCCTCCCACAGCACAACTCCATCCAAGTCCCCCAGCCCCAGCCAGAGCCTGGCTCAGCTATTGGCGTCTCCTTCACCTAAATACAGACTGATTAATGAAAACGAGTTAAATGTTCCAGCTCTTACCACTACAAACACTACCGTGTCCCATTTTGCACTGAGGTGAGTGGAGGCTGATGAGGAGCGGCTGGGGAAGCCATTGGGCTCCTGCCAGGATGCCAGGGGCCAGGTCCTCACCTCCATCACTCACTGGGCTGGTTTACAACCCCACATGGCTGCCAGCCCCACGGGCACCCCCAGGCAGGAGGAAGAGGTATCGTGCAGGCAGAAGGCTCTGCACTGAGGCAGCCCTTTGCATGCCAACCTCATGCAGGCTGGGGTGTCTGTCCCTCATGGGGGACTCTTCTTCCCGTCACAAAAGCCACAGAGGCAGCCAAGGCAGCCGTTGAGGATCTGGAAGGAGGCCAGTACCATCTCAGCAGCACTGATGAGCAGCAGGAGGGAGAAGAAGACAACGTTCCAGGCCACGATGCCCTCTGGCTCCAGGCAGGTGCTCCAGGTGCGACGATCATATAGGTAGTTCTCTGTCCTGTGTGACAGGGAGAGGAGGAGATGTAAGAATCTGCCCTGCGGCAGGTCAGGAATTACATCACTTTCTGCTGGGGAGGTATGTTCCATTCTTCATCCCAGGGATGACGAGGGTCAGCAGGGTGATGGGGATGGGAAGCACAATGTAGAAAGCCATGAACAGTGAGGACCTCTTGAGCTATAGAGACCTTGCAATCATAGAAATGGTTTGGGTTGGAAGGGTCCTTAAAGCTCATCCAGTTCCAGCCCCCTGCCATGGGCAAGGACACCTTCCACTAGACCAGGTTGCTTCAAGCCCCGTCCAACCTGGCCTTGAACAGTGCCAGGGATGGGGCAGCCACAGCTTCTCTGGGCACCCTGTGCCAGGACCTCACCACCCTCACAAGGAAGGATTGCTTCCTCATATCTAATCTAAATCTCCCCTCTGTCAGCTCAAAGCCATTCCCCCTTGTCCTGTCCCTACAGGCCCTTGCAAAAAAGCCCCTCTTCAGATTTCTTGTCGGCCCCTTTAGGCACTGGAAGCTGCTCTAATGTCTGGCTGGAGCCTTTTCTTCTCCAGGCTGAGCAAGCCCAGCTCTCTCAGCCTGTGTCCATACCAGAGGTGCTCCAGCCCTCAGAGCATCTTTGTGGCCTCCTCTGGACTCACTCGAGCAGCTCCACATCCCTCTTGTGTTGGGGTCCCCAGGACTGCAGGGGGGGTCTCACCAGAGCAGAGCAGAGGGGCAGGATCCCCTCCCTCCACCTGTTGGCCACGCTTCTTGTGATGCAGCCCAGGGCACGGTTGGTTTCTCATAAAATCGTATCAGCCAACACCCCAAGTCCTTCCCCTCGGGGCTGCAATCACCTCCAGCAAACCCACCCACCAAAGTAACACCAACCTCATTAGCAATAAGCTGATGAGGCATCACCTCCACTCAACCCCACTGCCTCACCTGGCATCAGGCTCCTGGCTGCCAGTGTCCAGGAAGGGGTAACCCCAGACGGTGCCATGCCTGTGGCCGTGCTCGGAGGCGTTGTAGAAGCAGAGGGGTCCATTGGTCAAACCCACCCCAGAGAAGATGAAGCAGGCAGCAGCACCCAGCAGCGCCAGCTTGGAGAGCACAGCGGAGATGAAAGCCTGTAGACAGCAACCAGGGACACAGCACACCGAAAGTCAGGTGGGCTCCAAATGCAGCTTCATGTTATCGGTGGAGTTGGGCAAGGGAGCACAACTCTGCTTCCCTTCACCCCAAGGGGCTCCAGCCCTGAGGATCTGAGGCTGAGGATGAAGCAGTTACTGAATTGTTTTAAGCTGGGCAGGAGCAGGCAGGGAACAGGGCAGGGAGCTGCCATGTGAAGCCTATGACAGCATGAACAGGAAGCTACCTCTGAGGAGGTAGCACCATGCAGCATCTCACCACAGGTCCATGGGAGAGGGGCCGTCTACCACATCCCACTATGGGGCCACGGGAGAGGAGGATCCATGCATATCCCACTATGGCAGAGCTGCCACCCACACTGGGGCCAGCCACCACACCCCACCACGCTCTGGGGGTCCCAGTGGTGCCTTACATTGCGACGGGTGCCGCAGTCGGAGCAGCCGGCACATCGCCACCCCACCGCCGTGATGTGGGTCGCTGCCAGCAGCACCTGCAGGAAGGAAAACGTGGCTGGGGGACAAAGGGGAGCCACCAGCTCCATCCATTTGTCCATGCTCCACAGACACGGGGAAGGACTCGGTGCCAGCTGCGGTACTCACGATGATGCCGCCTCCCCAGATGCCTGGCACGGCCTTGGCATGTTTGCTGATGTGCCCCTCCACCAGGTACTTCGATGCCCCTCCAGGGAAGAGCAGGAGGACATTGGCTGCCACAGAGAGCGTGCCCAGCACCAGCAGGCAGGGACCCACGATCCGGCTGCATGTGCCTACACACATGGCCACCCTGCATGGGGATAGGGAGGAGGAGAGGAAGGGATTGCATTCAGAGGGCTGGAGCACCTCTGCTATGGAGACAGGCTGAGAGGATTGGGGTTGTTCAGCCTGGAGAAGAGAAGGCTCCACAGAGACCAACCACCACAGCTTGGTTTGACTTAGAGAGCTTACAACAAGCAGGAGGGAGCCAGGCAAGGGACAAAATCCTTGGGCAAGGACTTGTGAAAGCACATCAGTCTGCAATCAAATCCAACAGCAACTCCATCCCACACTAGTCCTACCATAGATCTGAACATGCTGACACCAACTAAAGTTAATTAAGCAAAGGGCATCACCTGTCAGCCTCCCAGTTCCACTGTTACTAATTTATCAGTTCACCTGGAAAGTGCCCGTGCATCTCCTGGTGATACCTCGTCAAAAATCAGCTCTCTCTCTTCTGTACCTGCAACACCACCTGGGGGATGTCCATCAGCTGCTCTGGGACCACTGAAAACAACCTGGTTTGCTGTTTCCTGGCTCCCCAGGTTTCTTCTGCCCCATGTGCATTTTTGCTTCACATTGGTTTCATGCATTTTCCCCTTTCCCGGTGGCTTGCAGTTTGTCTTGCACAAGCTGCCTGACCCGAGCTGGCTAATGCAGCTATTCCAAGCTTGCTCTGGCTTTGCAGAAGCAGAAGTGAACAGGCGCCACGTGGAAGAGCTGCCTCAGCCCCCCCTCCTGCGGAGCAGCATCAGTGGCAGGGGGGAGCAGTTCAGGCTGCATGTCCAGCCCTTGCATGGCCTGTGAGGCTGGGGGACACCAGCACTATGGGGCTTTGCCTTGCTGCAACCTGCCAGAGACCTGCCACACCAGCCCCAGCCGGCTGCTGGGGTCCAGGGAGAGCTGATCATGGAGGAACAGGGCTGCAAGACCCTGCTTCATAGAAACAACACAACACAAGACAAGAAGCCCAAGGTGGACCACCAGCTCCGCTCATCCTGGAGCTTCATCTCCTCCCTGCTTTCTATCTTTCCTGCCTTGGTTAGAAGGAATTTTGGGCCTCTTGCCCTCACTGTGGTGCCACCATCAGCCCAGGGATTGTGTGTGGTTGTCCCTGCAGAGCCAGGAGCATCCAGTGCTGAGTCCCACCATCCCGCTTTGGAAAACCTTCCAGAATAGCTCTTGAGCCCTTGAGCTCACAGTGTGGGCTGTTCTCACCTGCCAGAGGCTCCTGTGGTCTTCAGCAAGTCCCCCCTTAACCTTCCCAAGGTTTCTTCCCCTTAATCTCCTCAAGGATTCTCCTTGCCTCACTGCCTTTTCCCTAGGGAAGGCAGGAGCTCTCCTTCCTTCAGGGAGCTCTCCATGCCTTGCTATTCCTCACAATGCACCCCTTGCACCAGAAGGGAGTTTGCATTAGCTGCTTTCTTCTACCTCAGCAAATAAAGACAGACAAATCCCTCTGTAAGGGGAAGTAAAGCAAAAACGCAGCTGAACAATCTCTTGTTGGGACACTTGAAATCAAGAGTCCCTTTCTGCCAGCGTGTCTCCATAGCCAAAAGCAATGGGATTCAAGCAAAGCAAGGGGGACCTTACCTGGAAGTGGTGGAGCCAGCAGCATCCACCGCTTGGATGAGCCCTGTCCTGGAGGCATCACCCATGGGTGCCTATTTATGAATGTCCCAGCGTGTGCTCCACGTCCTCCTCCTCCTCCGCCCCAAGGTCCACCCACCACATCAGTCATGGTCTTCCCATCTCCCACACAGGCAGCAGCTCTGAGGAAAGAATGACTGTCCTGTCCAGGGAGCCAGCCTCTGCCGGCGTTGCAGCTGACCCGTCCGTTCGGTTTTGCCCGCTTCCACTGCCAGAAGCCAACCAAAACTTGCACAACTTTAAGGCTTCTACCATGTCTGCCCTAAGTGCCTTGACCACTACCTGAGTATCAAACACTGTTTCTCCTGGAACGACCTGCAAGGACTATGTAGGGACATCATTTTCCTCTCTGCAGCCCACTCCAAATGCTACCATTTTGTCACCATGAGTCCACATTCTCCACAAAGCACTTCTTCCATCACGTTTCACCTTATTTCTCTTGTTGTGCAAGAGCTTTGTGCATGGATGTTTAACAGCTCAGGGTTTTCTCTTGTTTTTACACACTAATATTTTAATAAAAGCTTCTAAATAAATATTTCTTTGTCTCAGCTGGTTCCTATCTCCTGCCCTTTGCTTCCTTGCAGATGGCCTAGCTTTTCCTTCAGGTGTTGAGCATACCCACATTACATATGTATGTCATGCCTTGGTCATAACATTGAGGGAAAGGTTATTTCTGGATCCTAATTACTGCAAGTCATCAGACAGCAGCATTTCAAAGTCCTGTCTGGGGTGCTTACAGCTGGCAGTCAGTGTGCAATGGGGAAGCTCCTCATCTGCCCCCGTAGAGAATGCCTGACAGTACCAGCTCCAAGATGGGAACAGGACCAGGAGAATGTGATCTCCATGTCTGAGAATAGGAAACAGGGAAGCTGTAGTACAAAAAATGGGACAGTTTTTCTGGCAGAGGAGCTGCAGGCAGCACAAGCAAAAGAACTGCTCATGGGTTGTGCAGGCAAAAGGAAGAATCTTCTTAAAGAAGCGTTTGGAGAAGGTTCATATTCCTTGTGCATTCATGAGGACCTGAGGCACAGCAGCCACAGATGAAGTGTAAGTGCAGCTGTTTTACAGCCCTGGTACAATCTTGCTCCAATATAGTATATAAAAAAAGCCACCAGAGTGCTACCTTTTGGGGTAGAGCCCAACTTGCTCTACCCAGGGTAACGCACGCGAGTAGCATTTGCCAACACGTCTCAAAGTGGCTTTTCCTGATTTCAAATCAATGCGTACAGGTCTGTTGAGAACACAAAACCTGCTCCAAGCACAGCAGGCCACTCTTGGTTGGAAAAAATGGAGAAATGGAGCCCTCGAGAGCCGTGTGGGAAAAGATGAATGAATGGTGAGGCTGGGTTACATTAGCCAGTTCCTTTTTTCTAGGAAAAATAAGCTGAGAGGAGGGGATTATCTGAATAAAGATAGTTCCTCTGAAAGGAAAATCAGAGTTTGCACAAGCATGTAAATCCCCATTTTATTCTTAGATAAGACTAAGTAGTCTCTAAAATGCAGGCAGCAGCAAAGACAAAACATGCAGGGCAGCAGACTGCCGGGAATAATCCATTTTTCCTTCTTCTCTTTTTGTATTTAGAAAGTAAGCATTTTTCACTGTGCTGGGAGATGTGTTGCAATCTCATCTTGTGCCCCTTTTCTACGTCACACCAATCTGAGCTTCCTACGTTGCTACACACATGATCTGGTCAATCATCTCCCACAGAAAACCCCGTGCCATTCAGCATGAACCATCAGAGTGAATCTTTTCCTCAAGCTACTGATCTTCCCCTTACACCCACTCCAGCCCAAGTCTGTAATAGCAATAATGATCGTAAAAGGCTACTTTTAGCCCTGCGCAGCTTCCCAAGCGCTGTGAGTGGCTGCGTGCCTCTCTTGCATGAGAACTTAACTGTGACAGCAACAGCACAGCAATTATGGGCAAGTAATGTAGTGCCAAGTCACCCATCCGCAGTGCTGCAAAACGCAGTCTCATGCAAAGCAATTCTGGCTTGGCAAGGTCCTCCTGCTAACTCCTTCTCTGACACTGGATTGCATCTGAAGAGACGCTGGCTGCTTTCATTCTAGTTGTTTCATGTTGCTTTACCCCATCACACATCAAGGACTATACCTCTCTGGCCCATGGTTTGCAGGTCACACTTGGCAGTAGCTCTTTCTGGACTTTAAAGTCAGTGAGATTTTTGTTAACCACTGCTCTTTGCTTCCCTGAACTCCTCTGGGTCTGTGGAAATAACACAGCAGGTTGGGTTTCAAGAGTAATTTGGCTTCAAGGAGAATCAAAGAAGCTGCGTTGAGCCTGAACCAGCAAAAATCAAACCATTCTGTGCCAAACCAACCTCCACCTCAGTCCTGTACAGAGGATGCTCACCATGATACAGTGGTCTCTCCTACTCCTCTCAGTAGCAGCTGCAAATCTATTTCTGCCACTAGCTAGCTATAACTTCTCCAGACTCAGATGTGGGCACTTTTGCTGCCAACAGTGATCCCCCTAGACAAGCCAAGCACAGTCTGTGGCCAGAACTCAGACTGATGAAATACCAACATGATGCTGCTAAACAATATGGCATTTGCTTTATCTTCCTTACAAATTTCACCTGATTAAATACTTCAGATGAGAGAAAAGATATTTGGTGGGTAAGGGAAGAGTGACTGATATCATCTACCTGGACTCGTGCAAGGCATTTGACACTGTCCTGCATGACATCCTTGTGTCCAAACTAAAGAGGCATGGACTTGGCAGATGGACCACACAGTGGATAAGGAATTGGCTGAAGAGCTGTGTTCAAAGATTTGTGGTCAGCAGCCAAGCCAAGCACATTTGCCCTCCTCTCCAGGGCATGCTGGAAGTGAGTCACGAGGAACACTGGTAGAAGGTTTTACCATGACTGCTGGCACAGTCAGTCAGCCTATTCCATAACTTCTTGGAGAGTTCAAACACTGCAAGACTCTGTTCGCAGTGGCTGATATTAGTTTCAGAAGCTTTTGTATTCCCACTGTACCTGCTAAGTACTTGTCCAGAAGGGACTCTGCTCCTCAGCATTTCATGTGAGGTCATTACAGGAACATCTCAAGGAGCCCCAAAGACAATGGCGTAAGTAAGAAGCTCCATGTTGACAACACCTGTACCAAGAGGACATTGTCAGTTCAGAACAGAAACTCACATTTTCTCTGCTCTTCCATTGGTAAGGACAGAAAATCCTAGCCCTGCCTTTTATATAATTCATTTTCTTAAAGGTAATTTTCTCATCAAAGTACCAAAGTTTGTCTCACTTCAACATTGCCTCACTCTAGAATGGGCTGAAGCTTTCTTGGCTAAGCAAGCAGCTTGCTGTAATCAACAATCCATTAGCAGCAGAAACCAGATGCTTTATGTTGAAGTCAGTTACTTGGTTGTATTTATTATCAGACACCATACTGCAAACAGACTTCAAATTCAGGCAAGCCCTGTCCTTGTTGGCTGAGCAAATCTGGACCTACGTTTAATAAAACACATTTGGACTTCTTCAGCTGAGCTGCAGCTTCTGCTACTTACTTTGTAAAAAGAGTCAATGCCAACAGAAGTTGCCACAGCCAGGATAGGAAAATCATAAGCTTCCCAGAGGCTCAACAGAGGCTATGGCACCCAAACCCCAAGAGATTACGAAATCTACTTAAAACAGTTTGTTTTATTTCCAGGATCAAATATTACAATAGGACATTTACATATATTTATAAAAAATGCAGCAGTTGTGTATATAGATCAGAGGTTTCCTTGAGTTTGGTCCCTCCCAGCACAGCGAGCCGAAATCTTCTGAATTAATCCTCTCCCTCCTCCCATATGAAGTTGCCATCACTGAAGAAGAAAAGTGCCTACTGTAAAAACTGACAGGCCAAGTCAGAATTATCAAACTCTATGGTCACCAATGAGAGGAAAGCCTCATTTAAAAAAATCACCTGTCCTCTGGTCGGTGTGTCTGATGAGACACCACATCCGAGTTGTGTTTTACCCAGATGTTCTTCATATAAATCTGTTCTATAAAATAGCACCTCATCCCCCTGCTCCATGTACTTCTACTGCTATCCTTCTATACCTTAAAGTCTCAGCACCATTTAACAAGCAGGTACAAAGTTACTTATCTCTGTACTGCAGACACTCACAGTAATTAAAGACAGTGACCAAACCCCAAACTTCCGCAATCACTCATAATATACCCATGTAAAACAACAGAAGGTAAAACTGAGTCAAGTTGAGGCACTGATGTTAAGTGCCACATTCTCCAACTAAAAACATGTGTGTATATATATATATACATATGGCTATATTTATTGGGAGTGGACAGACACTAAGGATCTCATGGACAAGAGGAGACAGGAAAAAAAAAGTCATCCTGTACATCACAGAAAGGGTATCCATTAACCTCACCAGTTCGGGAATGGACAGAGTATCACCAAACTGAAGTAAGATCTTGGGCTTGGACAGAGAAAACCTCAAGAAGACCATCTCTGCAGGATGTCAACTAACAGACCTTCACCAGCATGGTCAGGTTATCTCCAAACACGTGCCTGCAGCTATTTCCAACAATGTAGGTGATCAGTATAGGGCTCAAAACAGTTTTGGTTTGCCTTTAGAACAGTAGCTGTTGTTCCATTTATAGAAAATAGTTTGTTGAAATAAATAAAAGGAAAGGCTGCATCTTCAAATCTATTACACCACCTAGAAAGGCACACTCAGTCTTCAAGGGGCTGAGACCTTGCATTTCACCCATCTAAAGCACATCTCTGCTATCCCTTCTCCTCTTGGAATATAGCACCACCTATTTTTTACTAATGTGACTAAAACTGGGTTAGAAAAGAAGAAAGTAGTGTTATTTACTAAAAACTAAGAAGGTACAAAAATTAACCGATAAGCTCCTGAAATTACATGTGTCTTCCCATTCACGTGGACATTCTCACACAGGTCTCTGCGTTTCTATGCCGTTTAGAATAACAACCACAAGCACCACATTTTATGTCTTCAGTACCTAACAAAACGCAGCCCAAGTGAAGCCTTGCCTTTACTTCGGCCTTTGCTGCTTCCGAGTCCCTGTGAAGCAGCTCGGTGCTCCAGCAAGAAAAGAAATTAGAGAAATTAGGCCCTTCAGCAGTGAGGTTGTTATTAAAACATGTACTAAAACCAGTTGCCAGTTTTTTCCAGGGGGCAAACCAGAGTACCAGCAGAAGTAGAAGCTGGTATAAGCTGGTGTAAACACACGTATGAATTTGGTAGCCCTTAAGAAACTCAGCTTTGAAAGTAGTGGACCGTGAGAAATGCAAGCAGTTTGCAGCAGCGAACAACAGATGTCTTCTGCAGATGAGACGTGTTATCCTTCTGTAAAAGCAAGGCAGGAGATCTAGTGGGGTCCGGAAAATATGCTGATGTAAAACTGCTGTTTAAATCTCCTTTGGAACAATGGTACCTTTGAATGTCTTTTTATAGACAACTACATTTTACAAGGCTATTATGCACGTACATGGAAATTCCTTTAATATTGGTGTTGTCAACTTACTTGATTTATGAGGAACGGTAACTTACTTCAGTCCATGAATGTCAGAAGTGTAAAAATTGCAGACCTGAACAAAAGAGCCTAATGAAAGTAACACAAGTATGCTCAGAAATGTTTGGCAGGGCCTTTATCTGCCCTTTTTTATGTCAGTAAGGAATGCTGTGAGGTTGAAGCTGGTCAATCAGCTTGACTTAGAGCATGTATCATCAGGAAGACCCTAAATCCTTCTTGGGCCTCTGAAGGATCGCTAGTGGGAAGCCAATTGTAAATGTGTCAACAGCACCTGGCAGGGAAAGCCAGCATTCAATTTGCCTTCTGTTTCCAAATACTGGTTGTGACTGTGACTCTTAGCTGCAGCGAGATAGTAAATGTCAAAACACAGCATTGCTTCATGAAGAGCACATGCAAAGGAAACTTTGCAAGCACCAAGAAGCTACAGCTTGAAACACATTTAGTTCTCTACCCAGAAAGAATTCCACTTTTTAGATGCACTTCTGCTCCTCCAAACTCATGGCAGTCCTTGCAATACAACATGCAAATTATGGCTGAGCAACACCCACAGGAAGCCATTAATCACAGTCTTTGAAGAATCTTTTTCCTTCATCCTTTATATTTCAGCATCTAATTTTGCAATCGAGATTTAAGACATTTTTTCCAGTCTTATCAAAAGCTATTTGACTTTGAGATTTAACATCCAGAAGCAACTGTAACAAAGGCTCATCATAAATAGAGCCCAAGTAGCTTACAGCTTCAATGCTACAAGCTATTACAGGCAGAACTCGGCTAATGTTTTCAGCCACATTAGATATTTTGTATTGGATTGCTTCAACCACAACCTAGCCTCACCTACAAACACGGAAGGGCAGGATGGAAGAAGAGAAGCTACCAATAAAACAGGTCCAGGACTGCAAAGAGAGTCAATTTTGTAGGTTTAACTTAACTGCTAAAAAAGCTGACGTGGAACAATGTTCCCAGAGTGGATACAAAGCCAAGCCTGTCCAAAATGAGCGGGCCCTCCACCAGCAAACACAATCAACCAGCAACAACTCCAAAAAGCATGAGTGGAACCACAAAGGTGCCCTGCCTTAACCCTGGCAGGCACAGGAAGGAGAGCAGGAAAGGTCAACTTGCTCCCATCCCAGCCTGCCTGAGGGACACAAAAGGACTATACATGTGTTGGGTTCTGTGTCCTGTTGGCAGCCTGCCTTAATTTTCCTGTGGTTAACCACAGGAGAGGTAATGAGTTTCAAGGCAACAAATATCAGAGCGAGTTCTTTCAATTAGACAGCTGATCTTGCTTAGGGTAGCATCAGACCTACATGGAGTGTTCCCTCCTGACCAAGTTATGAATCTGGGTATCCCAGAAACACAAAATATCTTTCAGTCTAGAGGTGCTACTGTTGTTTCACAGGCCAAACACCAACAACCCCATCTCCTCTGCTGGCCTTGCAATTCACTTGCCAATGCTGGGAAGCAGCCTCCATAACAGGGGCTCTTTACAAATCAGAAGTGAGGTCTGATACCACATCAATCATTGATTAGGAAACTGTAATCACAGTTTGCTTTCTTCACACTGCATTTTGCAGTAGAATGCAAAATATTTTTTTGTGTAGAAAGGAAATAAATTTATACAATTGTACAATTATAGTAAAGCCTCAATTATGAGCAAATGACAGTTGTGAGCTAATATGATCATGGGAATGCAAGACATTTTCTGTGATTTCCTACACTTAAAGACTAAAACTAGGAAATGAAATTAAAGGCAAAGTATCTTGAAAAGTTTTGAGTCTATGGTAAGTTCCTGATCACTAAAGTTTCGGGTTTTTTAAAATAAGTATAATCATCTGACAATTGCAGAAAAAGTTAGCAGTTCTGGTAGGGCTCACATTACTTTTTCCCCTCACTGATTAAGGGGACAATAAACTGAGATCTTAGTTGTAAATACACTAATTTGACATCCACCTTGAGGGTGACTGTGTTAGTTAACTTTTATCCCATTGTAACACCTACTATAACATCAATTGATCAACAGCTCTAGGTCTAGAGAAGACACCGGAAAAACAGGGCACTCTGCATGGCTCAGTGGTACGCCTGCATGACTTGTGGTGCCAGCTTCCAGAGCTGAAAAGAAAGCCTAAAGGAGTAGCTTTCCATACAGCCTTCTGGATTTAGATGGTAGATGAACATGAAACAGAATAAAAAGCAGCCCAGAGCCTTCAAGCCACCGGGTTGCGAGTCTTCTACAAAGCATTAATTCCTTCCACAGTTTGACAAAGCTGTCAAATTAATGACGGAAACCTGCATAGGACTTGCTGTCCCGCTCAACTGCCACCAGCGCTCTAAAACCCCTGCAACGCCAGTCACTCCTGGGGAAAACAAACCACCATGACATCGAAAAAGCCAACTAACTGCCAAGTTTTTAGGCCAGGTGTTTTCCAGAGACTCCAAGATCTTTACAGTATTTTGCCACCTTCTATTGCCATTTGGAAAATCCTGAGAGCAAGTAAAAAGGAGACACTTAGGGGATGCTGGGAAAAGAACAAATGGAAACTCCAATGATTTCTACCAAGGAGTCAGTTCTGCTGCAACAGTGGACATGAAGCTTTCCCTCTGGGCTAAGCAGTCAATCCCATATTGAGTACAGTTGTGGTTTTGGGGGTTGGTTGTTTTTTTCTTTGCTATGTCCACTGGCAACATTTAAAGCATGAGGAAAACATGCATGCAATCTAGAAGCCTTTAAATTGGAGAGGGGCAGAGTATCTCACCACAGTTCAAACCAACTCCTTCCCCTAAAACCAAGTTTTCACAGAGCACTACGTAAGTTAATCCTTGAGAAGGCTGTAAGGTTAATGGAGACCTTTTGTGTAGAGCATCAAAACAAAGGAAAGACTGTACTGAAGATCCCACTCTCCTTAGAGATAACTCAGTGCCTTATCACACACTATGTAAAAAAAATAAATTAAACAAAACAGATTTAAAAATAGCAGCGAGAAGGGCATGTGTACTGTGGCCTCTCCAAGCCCCAACATACCAGACACACAGATCATCGCTTTACTTAATTCCATGAAAGCAAAGGAAAGATGTTCTTTCCAATGCTCTCTGCAGGGCCTAAGCTGAAAGAAGAAAATAAAACTCTGAACACTCTCATTTGGTCACTAGAGCAGGAGAAGGGAAGAAGAGAGAGAAGGGCCAGCCAGCTGTCTGCCTGATTTCAGCACTGCAATCCCATGACTGCATATTTAATGAGTTGGTGTCCCAGGCAAAGAGGAGAGGGAAGGAAGGCTGGGAGAACTCAGGCCATGGTGCTAATTCCTTTCCTGCACAAAGACAGTCTCTTGAGGACACAGGCCTGCTTCCTGTAATGTGATCTCATAGTCCAGGTGGGAGAGTTTCCTTCGAGGGAAATTGGTGAGAAGTTCAAAGCGTTCATTGGGGTATCCTTTTGACTGGACATGTTTCACAAGAGCCTGGAGAGACAGAAAGGTAGAGAAGTGTCATATAATTCAACACAACACAAAAGAACGTAAAAGATATCCTGTTTTCCTTCAAAAAAGAAAGTTTTTAATCACAAATTCTGAAATTTTGTATATAGTATAGATTCTCACTTACTTTTATACTTAATTTGGCCCACACCTGGTATGAGCAATCAGAAAAACTAATTATCAAGTGATCCCTTCTCTAACTGGTTCTTTAAACAGAAGGAAGATGTACATTGTGATAGGATGAGGGTTGATGGCTTTAAACTAAAGGAGGGTAGATTCAGGCTGGATTTGAGGAAGCAATTCTTTACAACGAGGATGGTGAAATATTGGCACAGGTTGCCCAGAGAGGTGGTGGATGTGCCACCCCTGAAAACATTCAAGGCCAGGCTGGATGTGGCTGTGGGCAACCTGATCTAGTTGAAGATGTCCCTGTTCACTGCAGGGTTCCCTTCCAACCCAAACTATTCTATGATTCTACTCTATGATGGAAATACATTCATTCAAGAGAGCTGAATTCCACATCACACCTTCAAGTCATAGGAAAACATGATTTGCAAAAAATCCTTAAGTGCCCCAAACCAGAAGCTCCCATCACTTGTTCATCAGACATTACCCTTACACTAGACTTAAAAGCCACCAAAAAAGCATTTTTGTGTGGCAGTACTGACAAGAACAAATGCAATATTTTTACTATTTTTTTTTCCTTCCCTCAAGAAGCACAAGGGTTTGGGGGCTGGGTTTTTTTTTTGTTTGTTTTTTTAAAGCTCTTTTCAATTCATTGACTTCTCTGCCTACAATAGCAATTGAAGCAGAATGCACAGGGCATTAGGATGAAGGGGAATCAGCCTCAAAACGCAACAAGCACACATATCAGGAAGGGCTAATGTCCATGTTACAATGCAAGAGATTTGCCAAGGTCATCAGGAAACAGCAGATGACAGCGTAAAGCACAAATAGCCAAGGACAGAAATGGAGACTGGCAGAACAGCAGAGGATACAGAAACACAGCAAGACATAGGTGGAATGAAAAGTCATAGCTTTTTAAAGAGGGGAAAAAAAGACAATAAGTATGTAATAGAGAAGTGTGAAAAAATAACGGGGCCCCAGCAATACTGTTGACTTAGTTTTGAAGGTCAACTTATGGCAGCAAATTAAGTGTAAGACAAGCCAGCAGTATTAAGCTTCTACTAGTACTAATTATTCTACTAGCTTCCCCTCACTATTTAGCTGCCACTTCCAGACCACAGTGCCCCAGCACACAGGGAAAAATGGTTGTGAACAAGCACCTGGCACTTAGTTCTGCAGCTCACAGGCAAGGGGCTCAGGAGATTAACTGGGTGGCTGTTTGAGTGTGTGCGTTCTTGTAGAAAAGCTGTCAGTCATATGGTATAGATGTGACATAGGATGTCTCCCACAACAGCCTGCAATACTCTTTCCAATGTTTCAAGAACATCAACACAGCTGCAACATGAGGTCCAAGAGCTGCAGGAAGAGGTCAGCTTGTTCTGCTGCATCAGGTTAGATAAGCAGGAAAGCAGCATGATGCTGGTAGCAACACTGCAAGGGCAAGAACTGAGGCCTTGTAGTGCAGACAGAATGGGATGACCAGAAGCAAGACACACACACACAGGGAGAACAGCAACTTGCAAGATGAGGTATCCTGGAGACCTACAGCAGCAGAACAGCAGCTCTCCCCTCAACTGCGAAAAAAAACCCCAAAACCAAACAGTTGAAAAAAATCATAGAAAGTCTTGTCAATGTGTGGGGAGGACAAACAAGTTCCACTGGAAGGCACTACTGGACTCACTGATCCTATTCAGAAAGTCAAAACCAGCATGGAGAAACAGTCCATGCTGGCGGAGGAGACTCCTTCTGCAGGGCACAGAAGCACTCAACTGCCAATGTCACTCCAAGTCTTGGAAGCCTGCTGCTTGCCTAGAGTTAAGATCCAGGATGTCATGGAGACATTGTCAAAACTCATCAAGAAAGCTCAACACATGCCTACAGTGCACCCTTGCAGCAGTGACAGGAAACCTGAGCTGCATCAACAAGAGTATTGCCAGCATCAAGGGATGCAACTGTGCTACTCTGAATCTGGGCCACACCTGGAATAGTGCGTTCAGACTACACGTTCAAGAGGTACAAGGAAAAACTGCTGGTGTTGGTGTGAGACCCACATTGTACCATCACCTAAATTTTTGTAGTGCAACTGTCTCCTTAAATGATTTTTATTATTCTGGATAGCTCTAAAAATGGAAGCAATTAAGGGCTGAAAAAACAGCATGGAAAAGATGCTCACAAAGAAGCATCTGAGAATCGATCTTGATCTGACTGAAATGGCTTTAAAAGATCACATAACATGAGCATAAAAGCTGCCTGTTCAGCTCCGCAATAAAAATATATCTTCACCCACAAACCTTGACTCACCTAAATTCCTCTGCTGACTGTAGAGCGGGTGGCAGCAAAGGAAATCACATGCTGAGATTAACTTCCTTTAACTACCATAGTCCATAAAAGGAGTCAAACCAGAAAATCAAGATTATCAAGATTGAATCAATACACTAACGTATCACCTGAATAAATTAGCTAAGTGCTACATGTTTAATAATGAATGCAAACCTGTTTAACAGACTGCTTTCAAAAAGCAGTTATGTACCAGGAAACAGATTATACACCAATGACTGCTATGACAAAAGAAGAATGAAGGTTTGCAACCAGTAAAGCTGGTTCTTATAATAAGAGTGATGCTCTGCTAGTGTCCCTTAGGCTTTGTATTTCAGACCCAGGACTCCAAGTGTAGAACTGCAGCCAGCCTACATCCTATCACTTACACTTGGATTTGAGAGCTGATGGTATAACAAAAGCAACTTTTCATTTTTCTTTTATTTTCAAGCAGAAGAGTCAAGGATGAGAACATGAGTTTGAGGCACTATACATTTCTGAAGTGTTGCAGGCTAGCTTACAGTCTCATTTTCTGTAAGAGATGCAAGACTTCTCAATCTGCACAAGATCCTTCTGAAAAGGTATGCTTTTGCATTCCCTAAGACTTCAATGCACAGCTTTTAGGTTGATTACATAAAAATGAGCTTTACTGGCCACTGTGTCATGAAGACTCACAGCTAACAGGAACACAGTGACCTCTACACACTACTTCCAGAAAAGCACCTGCAAAATTTTAATGGAAATGCCATTCACATAAACTTCTCCAAGGTAAGCAAGCCCAAAGCACAGCTGAGACACACATCTCAAGCATAGTAATTAAATAATATTGTAATAAAATTTTTGTGGGAGAACTTCCTCCAAATTCTGCTTTGCCATCCATATCCAGATAGGAGTTTGGAAATACAACGAAAGGGACTGAGAACAAGAATGAAGAATTTTGCTTTTGATTTTACCATTCTCTAACCATAGGCAACAACTGAACTCTTGCATTTAGGAAAACAAACCAAAACACAAACAAGTAAGCTGAGAGTATTTTATGGTAATTTCAAGATTAATGCAAAAGCCATTTAGAGTCATTTTAGAAAGGGAACTCTCAGTCTGGGGACTAAAGAAGACACTGGAGTGTACATGCAAATCAAGCAGCAATGGAAACATAGAAAGCCAGCAGACTCTGTTGATCAGAAGAGTAACAACACAAAGAAACACAACAGAATGACACTGCAAGCACTCCCTGCATATAACACTTCCATGAGATCCAAATTCCATAGTGCCACCACAGGAAAATAAATTCTCCAGTTTCAGCTCTCCTGTACTCAAACAAGTATTCCCATTAACTCCACTCACCAGAAGTTTAGCTTGTTCAGGCAGTGAAATCTGTTCCCTCTTTCCATCTGGATACCTTAGCATCAGCTGTGCCTTTGGTCCTGCCATAAAGGAAGTTACTATAAGTTAACAAACAACAAGGCAGCTGAAGTGAGATTTTCTGTAGATTTTAGGTGGCACACTTTACTGTGCAGCATAGCAGGGTTAGAGACTGGAGACAAACACAAGGTTCCAGTCTCTGAAGATACACTTCTACCACATATGTTTTAAATACAGCACACATCAAACTCAGGATTCTGTCCAGAGTTAACAGTAGTAACCAAAACTGGACAGTGTTCTCAGAGAAAAGCACACTGTGCTACCTCTGCCTCTGAGACCACCTCACTTTGGTGTCCAGCTCAGGCACCACAGGGAAGAACAGACACTCCAGCGACTCATCTGTATTAGCCAAAGTTGCATTACTGAAACTCAGTCCAGACTGTCAAGGCAGCCAAGCTAAATGAGCATGAGGTGGGGCTGATGCCATTCTACTTCTCTCTACCACAGTGATAGAAGCCCTGTTATACACACCTGCGTTACACACATGCATACTTTATTCCTGGATAAGGTCTCAAAGAAAGAAACTTGAGCTCAGTGACTAATAGAGTTCTGCAGTTTGAGGCACCACTACGCCAAAGAGGTGCTGCTGGCAAGGTGAATCACTCAAAAATCTGGTGTCAAGGAGGAGTAAGACAGAAGAAAAGATTTAGCTTTTCAAAATAAGTGATGAAACCATCCTTGCCAGCATATAAAGATTTTAGGAAAAAAAAAACAACCCAGCAAACAAAACATAAAAAAACCCCACAAGTCACTTAAAAAAAAAAAATAAAGCCCTAAAACTAACAAAAACCACAACATGGCAACTTACCATTTACGTCTAGGCCCTGGAATGTACTTTCAGGCTTGTCAGTTGACTCCTCCAGTACCCCTGCATCAATACAGGGCAGTACTCTGTGATTTGATGTTGCCCCAGGCTCAGTCCTTGCAGGGGGTTCAGGCTGAGGCCTTCGGCCCTCCTCTTTTTTATACCCCAAGTCCTTGTGTGGAGACTTCCTCAACTTGGCAGGATTCTCCGATTCCTCCTCCTCCTCAGATCCACAAACTGAAATAAACTCCTCACTTCCAGAGAAAATCTCTGACTCCGATTCTTCATCTGACCGACTCTCCTGCTTGGCCTGTGTGGAATCAAAATGTGTCTCCTGTAATGAGGCTCTGATAGCAGCTTCCAACTGGCTGTCCTCACTGGCATCAATGAGACTCTCCTGTTGATTGCAGACATAACAAATACATAAAAGTTGTTTTTAAATACATACTCAAAATCCGGAGGATGTCAGTCTTCCAAACAGAAGCTACTGTCAGGAACAAACAGCGTGGAAAGCTAGTCATGCTATGATGACTTAATGACTTCTTGGAGGTTCACATGGAGTTAATACATTTTCCTTCCACACATGCACAATTCTGTGACTGTTAAATCCAAAACAAATGCTGAAAGCACAAACTGCACAACAAAAATAGCTATCATGGAAGAAGGCATTCTCTGGTGCACCAGATCCTTGCATGCTCTTACACTAATTTGTTAAGTCTGTTTATACTACAGAATGGAACAACAGTACAGCTGGGTAAGACAGGTTAGCATGTTCTTTCAGGTTTCTCCAGTTTTACTAGAGGGTCTCATACTTACTGAACGAGAACATTTTTCGGGAGGGCTGGTAGAATGGCCATCCAGCTGCCCATGCTCACTCAGGAACCCAGTTACTTGGTCCAAGAATGAAGTCACATCTAGCTGGTGCCACTCCACTAGTTTCTGACCTAGGTAACAAAAGGTGTCATGAAGCGGAATTTCAGCAAAAGATTGTAGCTTAGAGGTGAAACACACCAATTCATTATTGTGTGTACATTCTGCAAGAGTCTGTACTTGTGGAACTGCAGCTTCCTACAGGCTACCACCTGATATTATGAAGCTTCCTCCCTCCGCTCCCTTGAAAAGGTTTCAGTCACAGCTAGACATAAGTACAGACCCTGTTTATTTCTGTTCTTTTTACCTATGGGAATGTGTGCACAGAATAGTGAATTATGTTTCAAAAGGAAACAAAACAAAAAAAAGACAAACCATTATGTTTATGAAGAAGCATTTCTACATTCTTGCCTGCTTTGATTCTACACCTTGGCAAACCTCATTTGCTTCTGTATGTAAAGAGCTAAGAAGAATATCCTAACTTCAGTATCAACATTAAAAGTAGTAAGTGGCTTTGGGTAGATTAAGTCAAATAGCAAGAAATCTCAGCTCTGATTACAGACACTATTACTTCAGTCCTGAGAAGCAGAGTATTAGTATCATTGTACTAGGTGATGAGGAAAGAAGACAGGGTGTTGGGATACAAAAGAAAAGTAACAATTTCAAAGAGCTGGATGGGTAAGTAGAAGTGTGATTGTTCACGTAAAAAACCAAAACCAAACCAAACAACAAACCCAAAGCCAAAATCACACTGGAAAATTAAGATGCAATTTAATAAGTCATTTCTGAGAGTCAAAAGCTCCTGTGCAAGGAGCTGGAAGCAGATTCATGTAATGCTTAAAAATATTGCAGTTTATTCATCACATGATTTCAAGTAGCTTTCGAAAGAACACTAAAAAAAAA
The DNA here is from genome assembly GCA_026283785.1 of Coracopsis vasa. NCBI lineage: Eukaryota > Metazoa > Chordata > Aves > Psittaciformes > Psittacidae > Coracopsis > Coracopsis vasa. The sequence goes on along the minus strand of JANHGB010015033.1, from coordinate 1,175 downwards.
AAAAAAAAAAAAATCATTTCTGGGTTTTACCACCAGGTGGTACTATTCTCACTTACTAAGCAAAGGACCTGGTAAACTAAACCGGGTCCAATAACCACATACACAAAATTTCAGCAACTCTTGGGAGTTTTATTCCCTCAGTTCCTCCAAAACATACATCTTCAGGAACAACGAGTCTCTCAGACAGCAAAACAATGTAACTGAGATTCTTCACTGAATACAACAGTGAAGTTGTATGGAATATATAAACTGCAGGTAACCGCCACTTATCTTACCTGTCCTGGGATCCAAGATGGAAACGTAAGGGAAGTCTGCTAATTTATAAAACTGTATGTACCTCTGTCCTTCCTCACTGTCATGGTATACCTAAAAAAATACCACACTGTAAGCAAATTACTAGGTGGAGAGGGAACACAAACAAACTGTACCTTGACAAAAGACAAAGCTTTTCCTTTCACAGTACAACTGGTACATACAGTTCTCAGTAACACTCCATATATTAGAAGCTAAGTAATAACATCTTGAATGCACAAGTGAAAAAGCAGTTTATGCACTCAAATGCATACCCATCAACTAAATCTACGTTCATGAGCTACACTTCCATTAAGTACTGCATCTTTTCTACAAGTTCACCAAGAGAACTGCAGCAGTGACATTTTATTCGAAGTCATCTGTTCTTTCCACTACGCCACCTACCAGGACACCAAGTTACCTGCATAGCCCTATTAAACTTCTCACCTGCCAAAAAATGAAATGCTCCCGGATTATGTTCTTCACAGCCTCATTGCTCCAAACATCACGGTTGAGACACTGACAGGCAAAATCTTGCACATTCTGAATGTTTATCATGAGCCACTTGTTCTGCATTTGACCACACTCCTTGGCCTGTAAGCAGAGAGAAAAGCTTTATTAGATAAAACTGAAGAGCCAGACCAAATCAATGCCAGCAATGATCAGTGATGGCTTCTAACACCGTAAAATTTTTCACCAAAACCCCTTCACACTGAGAAAGATGGACAGTGCTAGTGAAAAGGCATCCACAAAATTGAAGGCAGGGCTGAAAGACCTGCTTTAAATGAGACTGGTTGAATTACAGAATCACATCGATGAACAGAGCTGCTGGATTTCAACAAGCCAAGCACAGAGTGGGAAAAGCAACTTGGGGGCAGGATGGG
>JANHGB010015030.1:0-10786 GCA_026283785.1 Coracopsis vasa | reverse complement strand
CTGAAAGTCAAAACCACAGCACTGCACCAGCTACTAAGAAAGAGAAAAATGACTGCTACTGCTGAACCCAGGACACCATCTCACTTCAAGTGTCTGCTCCACAAGAAGCAGAGGTCATGCTAGTGTGTTGCCTGTAAATACAACCAGTGCAAAGGCACAGAGACCCCATGCAGATGGTCCTGGATTATCGTGAAGCCTTGAATTTTGTTTCACAAAGAGAAACGTATAATTACAGCAGTGTTTGAGTTACATAAGCTCTAGATATTTAAAAATAATTTTCCCCTGGTTTTTAATTCTTAACAGCATTTTTAGTTTGAACAGAATATAGTAAAAAGTATCTCTGAAGACGTGGCAAATATGAAGATTGTCAGAATTATAGTTAAAAGGAAGAACAGTGTACACTTTAAAGCTATTAAACAGAAAATTTTGAAAGCTAAATAGGAGCTTTTTCTGCAAGAACTCAGCAACATGGAACAAATGGGAAGATTAAAAGCATCCAGACAATGGTTTATTTTCTCTAAACTATAAATTAATCTATTAAAGTTTAAAATCATGGCGACATCTAGAAAAAATGTTATTTTTGAAATACAGGCATATTATCTAAGAAATTACCCTTATTGTTACAGCCTATTGTGAACAGCCACAGGAAATTTGTGTCAGTGTAACTTCCACAACTTCAGGTCACATTATTAAAAACTGTATGTTCCCACTAGTTAACTGCAATACACAAAGAGCTTGAATACAAGGTAAAAAACCTGGATGATGACAAGAATATTATTTGCAATGAGAAAACTCACCGTAAAAGACTTACAGAACCCTCTGTGTTGAGACAGTGTTGTGGTACAGTCTTTCTGAAGTCAAATGTCAAAACTTCCTGGGGGTCAGAAAGTGACTTGCAAGGATATTCCCACAGAAGGTGAGGTTCTGCTTCATTGGATTCCCTAAAATTCAGAGAATTCTGAAGAAAGTAATAAAGCTATCTGAAACCAAAAAACAAACCAAAGGCAAACAGTCCTTGTTTTCAAGTTAATTATGTGTCATTAACCCAGAGTATTTAAGCAGTAAAGCTGCCAGAGGACAGGACTGCACTTCTTAGGCACAAGGGAAAACACGTACTACATGCATGAACTAATTGCTATGACTATGGTCTTCAGTTGTGAAACAGAAACAGATGCTTTCAAAATAAAAAGCATTGAACTTTTCTTTTCCCTTGGGAAGAATTCTACTCTAGTACCGCCTGTACTCCTCCATGATGTTTACAGTCATCTAAATGGCTAACATGGATACCGATAATACAGCTTGTCCAGGGTTCAGCTGTAGCAGCTATTTTTCTCCTTCTTAGTACCTGGTGCAGTGCTGTGTTTTTGACTTTAGTCTGAGAATAATGCTGATAACACACCAATGTTTTTAGTTCTTGCTAAGTAATGTCTACTCCGATCAAGGACTTTTCAGTCTCTGTGCTCTGCCAGATTTTGCCAGGCACAGAGGTGAAACTAACTGGCCTGTAGTTCCCTGGGTCATCCATTTTCCCCTTCTTGAAAATGGGAGTTATATTACCCTTTTTCCAGTCATCGGGAACTTCACCTGGCTGCCACGATTTTTCAAATATGATGGACAGTGGCTTAGCAACTTCATTCATCAGCTCCTTCAGGACCCGCGAATGGATTTCATCAGGCCCCAGCTGAAGAAACATTCTACCTCAAAACCCATGTCACCATATTTATGAGAAACTAAACCATTGGTGTTCTGCCCAACATACAAGTTTTTCAACAGTCACTAAATACTTTTTTAAGTAAGGTGAGTTTTGGTCTGTTTTGTTGAGGCTTGCACTGAAACTGTTTTCAGTTTTCTTACGTTAATCATTTCATCCGTAGCCTGGACATCAAAACCTTCACAGGTGTCACACAGACTCCGGATTCTCCATAAGTCCTAGAAAAGAAAACAGGATTTTGTTTTGCTTTATTAAAGGAAATAGGAGATCTTAAAATAATTTTAGCTGCAGATTGATGTCTTGACTTTGCAAACGAAGATTTTGGGAAGGGCTTTACCCACGCTTACTACAAGCGCGCTGATGACTGAAAAGGCCAATGCGTTCGAGGAGTCGCAGGTGATGGCGGTAAATAACCCATGATTCAGACCCATATAAAAGAGTAGACAGTACGACGGCTCTGTAGACACTAATCTTTGTACTTTTATTCAGGTGTTTATTGCACCAGACTCTTTTATGGAGTGTACCGAAAGCTCTATATGCCTTTGCTATTCTGTTATCCGGTGGGAATTAAAGAAAAGAGCATTTGATCCCTTCAACTTCCATCTGATTGTGATACTTTCCCCCCTACCTTAAGCAGACTGGATGCACTAACCAGTCAGCACATAATTGTGCAAATTACGTGGAACCATGTTCAGAAGTTATCGCCTGTCGGATGAAAAACTGACAGTACTTAGTGGATGCCCCACATCAATTAATGTTAAGAAACAACATGTCAGAGATCATCCCAGAGATCAGAAGAATGACTAAAATAAAACAGAACACGCAGATGAGGAGACATAATTACACCACAGTCATGGGCTGAATGAAGTCATGAAAAAGCTTCTTGCCAATGAAACTATTTAAAAACTATTGGAGGCTATATGACTGAGTTCTGGCATTTACGGTTCAACAACATCAGAGTACTCAAAACTACAGATGATGTTTCTGAGTGCGTACTTTCAGACAGAAATACATGGCCAACTAGGAAATGTGAATTGTCTAGGAAAAGAAGTAGAAGAAAATACCTAAATGAAGCTATTTTAATAAACATGGACTAACACACAATTTTCCCATCAGAATTCTTGCTTCTTGGAGATGCAAATGGAGTCTGCACTATATTTCAGTAACACAATTGTGAATAGAAGAACATAGGAAGAAACTACACATATGGGTAAGAAAGTTTGTAATAACAATTTTTCTGCTTTAGGACAGATGTAGAAGCTATGGCACGTGGTAGAGGAAGAGAACAGGAAAAGGCAGACAGCTACAAGCATTAATTTAAAGAAAGAGAAATATCCAAGCTCTCAGAAACAGGCCTTCAGACAGGCAAGAACATCTATACATGGACACAAGTGACATCAGCCAAAAAAACCCCATAGGTTTTGAAAAGCAAATTAGTGACTCTGTCTGTACAAGGGAAAGTATGAATTGTTTCAACCTTTACCCACTTACCCTCCCTCTCTCCCTGTAATTAATATGCAACAGTGATTACACGTACAACTTCATACCACAGCAGAAAACACTAAATCACTGCACCTCTGACACAGACAACTGAGCTCTGACCTCTTGATAGCTGCTCCATAAGTAGTGCCATTTCACTGAGGCAACTTGTTTTGTGAGTTTTGTTTTTTTCAACATAACTTCCACTTAAAATCCTTTCTCCTTGCTAAGAGCTGACAGATTTATGAATGCTTCCCAGTAGTAAGCAGCAAAATACTTTATCCCATTTGTTTTCCTATAATTTATTTTTCATCTGTCTGTATGGTAGGGTATGTAGGACTTAGAAGAGCATTGCTGAAGTCTCCAAAAGTCTTCTGGAACAGAGAAGGTAACCATTTCTAAGTTAACACCCTCCCTCCAACAGTATGTTTCAGCTTTCTTAAAACACATTCTTCTGCTCCTACGTACCTTTCCTGCAGACATCTAAACCTGTTTCAAGATTAAACTAGGAGCTACTATTCTCAATATGAATGTACACTGGCTGAGTTTCAGACTCCCTCTGAAGGAGATGTATGTAATCTGAGTTTTGAAAAAGCAAGCCCTGGACACTGAAACAGGCAATTCATCTAACAAGCTATTCCCGAGGAAATCTGAAACACAGTGATGTAGTTTCAAGATTTCTTTATGGAGTTGTTTTCATTTACATCAGAAGGACATGGAGTTGTTGGAGCAAGTCCAGAGAACAGACATGAGGGTGAGTGGGGGCTGGAGCACCTCCCATAGGAAAACAGGCTGAGAAAGTAGAAGCTGTTCAGCCTGAAGAAGAGAAGGCTGCGTGGAGACCTCATAGCAGGCTTCCATTAACTGAAGGGGGCCTACAAGGATGCTGGAGAGGGACTCTTCATTAGGGATTGTAGTGCTAGGACAAGGGGTAACAGGATCAAACTTAAACAGAAGTTCAGGTTAGGTATAAGGTAGAAGTTCTTTACTGTTGAGTGTGGTGAGGCACTGGAACAGGTTGCCCAAGGAAGTTGTGAATGCTCCATCCCTGGTAGCGTTCAAGGCCAGTTTGGACGGAGTCTTGGATGACATGGTTTAGTGTGGTGTCCCTGCCTGTGGCAGGGGGGTTGGAACTAGATGATCTTAAGGTCCTTTCCAACCCTAACTATTCTATGATTCTCTGATTTTGTAATATGGTCAGTTACTGAAGAAAATAACTTCCTTCCAAAATCACTAGGACCACTGCTGGGAACAAAAATCACTACATTGATTTTGAGAGGAGATACAACTTGCATCCACAAGTATCAGTTACTCATCAGGATCCCAAAATGACTGGCACCTTGAGAAGACAAATTAGTATTTCTTGGCCCAGACAGAATTCTTGCTTCTTTCTAAATATTTGCACTACAAATTAGAGGTGGGAAAGCATAAGGAGAAAAAATTAAAACAAAAAAAACTCACTAGGCAGCAGCATCAAAGTATAAGCAGCCAAATCACTATGAAAAATGTGCAGACAACCAAAATGGCATTAACAAGTACTATGAAAATCAATGAGGTAGCTCTGCATAAATTCATATGTTGCTGTCTGAACAGCATGAGAATGAAAAAGCCAAGGTCCTTGTTTGAAAGCATTAATAAGCAGAAAACATGCCCATGCTGGTGTTCAGCTCAGCACCTTTCTTGTTATACTTCATTTTCAAAAAATTTCTTACTTAAAAGTGTTGAAAGATAAATAAAAGACACACATTTTAGGCAAAGAGATTAGAAAACTTTTGCTAATAGCACACAAGCTCCTGCAGACTCCAGTCAAAATTCAAAGCTTCATTGAAGCAAGCACTGTAAAAAGGAACTGGAAGATCCAAAGACGCTGCAGTCTATGTAGACAGAAGCCAGGAGAAAAGCCTTTCTTCATTTTATGTATCAATGAGATGCAGTAAGATCCAAATTAAAAAAAAACAATACAGACAATTGAAAATAAGAATTCCAACCAAACTGCTTATGTCAGAAAGAGTATACAGTGCTATGCAGCTATTTCAACAGAATATGCACAGCAACAGCTTCACCAGAGAAACACATGGGTGAAAAGGAAACAAAAAGACAGCACAGAAGAATGGAGTTATAGTAAGTCATTAGAGTTTAATTACAATTTTTTCCAATACTTACAATACAGAGAGTGCTCTGCCACTGTCACCTACCATCATAAAAGAATAGTAGCCCACTCCTAGACATCATGGGCCTAAAGGACAATTCTTGAGTACAAGCTATTGTAAATCCAGGAACTGAACAGATCTGAACATACCAAATGCTTAAATACCTAAATCCCCCTTGTTGTTTTATTTCCATTCTTCTGATCTCTCATTTACAGCTCAAAGCCTCAGCATCTTTCTTCACTGCTAGTATTATCAACCAAACAATAGCATTAAAAAAAATAAAAAAAAAAATAAAAAATTAAAGAGTCATAGAGTAATGCTTTATTTAGTAAAAGAACCAGACAGAGGAAAGTGAAGTTATTCGGCAAAACACATTTACACCAGAATGATTGATTAGAATGACCAGGACCGTTCAGGTTGTTCAAAAGCCACTAGAATGAAGTCAAGCTATTGCAAATTTGTCTTTGTCAGTTTTTTTATCTGAAGTGTTAAAACTAGGAAGAAGTTTGGGAAAAGGTCCCAATGGGACTATTCACTGAAACTCCAAAAAAAAAAGGGAGGCTTAAATAACAGTTATTTAAAAAACCAAGAGAACACCAAGTGCATTAATCAAGCCATTTCTGAAATACAGAAAAAAAATTACTCACTCATCTGTAGTGATGAAGTTCAGCAAATTGCCACTTTTTTACAGTTGGCGTAATTCGGTATTGTCACCTTTGGTAACGTGTACAAACTCTTACAGAATCCCACCATCCTTCTGTCACACTGCTTTACTAATAACCTCCCCACAAACATTTTAAAATCTAAGTTAATATAGTCCCATATACCTTAAAGAAAATTGAACACATGGAATCATCACACCACCTCCTCTTCAGTTTTTAGTCTTTGCACCTCCAGCTGCTCACCAAGGTCACTGTTCATTAAAAATCATTATTTAAAGCTTTCAAACTTAAGATCTTCCTAACTTCAACAGTAAGCATCAGCCACCTATTTCTGATATGTCTTACTAGTAATTTATTTATCAATATGGAAGAATACAACCTAAATGAAAATGTTAGCACAGATAGTGCTTGGGAGTAAAATAAACTATTCAGAGAAAACACAACCAGCATGCATGTGCTCAGTGATTAGAAGGCCAAAATTTCCTGTTTAGCCAAGTACTCAGTATCAGAAAAATAATTCAAAGACAGACACATAAGCAATTTCCCATAACCTTCATTTTACATGAAAATATTTTTAGGGTTCTAGTTCTAATCTCAGCAACACTACCACTATTCTAGTGAGACTATAAGAAAAGCAGCACACAGAACACATAAGGCCTGATGACTACACAGGGGAATAAAACAGGAATAAATTAGGAAATGTTCTGAAGTGTACAGCTGTAAGCTGGCTTTGCTTGCAAGGAAATGACATCAGAACTATGCCAGAATCACATTAAGACCTGGAAGTCAAATCCTCAAAGCTTAGGAAAAGCCAGAGTTTGTTCATTCGTACACACACAGAGCTTTTATTTACAAAGCTATTTTGCACTCATGTACCCAGCATTCCTATCTCATTAAAAGAACACGGAGAGAGGATGACTGCTGCAATAAAGTCGATTTTCCCCTCCCCCCACAAGACTACATAAAAATACAAAAACAGAAACCAAGGGGAAAACCCTACTGCTTCAACCTTTTATGCAGACAGTAACTTTCATGACAGGCATTCTGAGGGTCACATCAATTTCCAAATTCACTTCTATCACTATTAGTGCAGAGTTGACTGATTTGCCCATGATAAACAAGGCAGTAAGGTGCTGTCCTGAGAAGGTTAAGACCGTTGCACCTCGAAATACACTGGTCACCAAATGAGGACATTGACAAATCCATCTGTTCTTCAAAATACAAGCAGTACTAATGCCAGCATTTCCTAAGCATACAAGGCCTCATTCTGCAGTCTCAGAATGGCTCTTTACAGAGAGAAGAAATACTAGATTTTTAAGAAGGGTCTATCCAAATACTTACTATAATTAGACTAGGGGAACTGGCAAATTATTTACTCATAGAAACTGATTCTTTCTTCACAAAATGTTCCTACAATTTAAAACTAACCACTTACATGCCCATATTTTCCTGCATTGTGGACCCCTTTCTGAAGACTGGAATTTACTTAATTTAGCAGAGAGCTGGAGAATTCCTAAAACTCATTTCCAAACAGAAAAAGCGTAAGTACAGTTTACAGTTCTCATGAATACTGCATTTAATGGTATTTTATAAGTAAAAAAATCAACATAATTTTATGCACAAATAGCTATGATATATGGTTAAGAAGAATATAGACTACCATTCAAATTCCAGATGAAATGTACTGTTGGCAGTTAAAATGAACTGTACACATAGGTACAGAAAATCTATCAAGTTACATCTGAGATCCAAACATGAAAGCACATTTCATCCTCTAGGTCACAATCCAGAAAGGCATTTAAGCCTGAGAGCAACATCATACATCTGAGTAGTCCCACATAATTCAGTTGCATGTGGCGTATCAGCATAAGCATATTCAAGTGCTTTACTTTATTTAAACTGCAGCTATCAGAATACAAGTCATGTCACACTTGAGTTCCTTGGGTTTGTAAACTATTATCTTAAAGACTTTAGAGATGCTTTTATCTATTAAGATATTTTTACCTCAAATGAGAACTAAGATGTTAGCAATAAAGAGGCTAATGTACTTTTTCCTCTATGTGTAAACTGTTAGGATTACCTCACATTTCAATATTGAAACCCGATTAGCCAGGTTTTTTTGCTTTGTTATCACTCTTAGATGCTCTTTTGCTAGTACACTGCTGTAAAGTTTACACCCTAAACAGTGTTAAGTGTACTGCATCAGAACTATGCGTAGATGAAGGCAGTTTTTATTCTGTTATTTTAGTCACGTATAAACATCTTTTTAGAAGAGCTGTTTAAAAAAACTAAGCAACTGTTTCACATATTTATAAACATTGTGTTTTGTAGACTTCAGTTAGCAAGCTGAAATAGCCATTAGTTAATTTTACCAGTACATGAAAAAAAAAAACCAAAAAAACCCAATGAACAGTCAGTAAAACAAAGGCTTGTTCAGTTCAAACACAAACAGAAAAAAAATAACACTGACTTGACAGACATCTGTAACATAGTATGCAGTTTAACATAAAGGAGTTTAGCATACAGAAATACAGCAAAGCAGACCTTCCACAGCAGACGGAAATATAGAAAAGCAGGCGTTATAGTAGACAGAAATACAGAAAAGCAGATCTTACAGCACTGGTTTAACGCCAGTAACAGTCAGATACTAGCTCTAGCCAGAAACAAAAATCAGTCTACTCACGCTCATGGTATCATGCTTGCTTTCTTCTCCTGTCCCAGTTACAACTTCCTTGGTAGAAACATTCCTCCTAGTCTTAAGATTTAAATTATTTACTCTAGCAGTGCTGCATCTTAATAAACCCTAATTTGTTCCAGCAGAGATAGCAACAGAGGCAACCTAAAGAAGCTACAAGGAGATAATGCTATCTCCACTGTGATCCACACCACATCATGGCTCAAATACATGAATCCTTCTTATGCAAGCCCTAATGGCATGTGCATAAAATGCCATTTAAAAAAAAATAAAAATCACATTTTAGGTACATTCCCTGGATCTTCTAAATATCCCAAGAACACTGGTGTTTTTTCAGGGATTACATCTTGTTAACACAGACATTATAGTTTGCAATTTTTCATTCTTTCAATGAGTAGCATTGTAGTTAAACATGCTTAAATTTTACAGAAGTTTATTTCTTATCCTAGTATTTTTACTGAAATTTGGATCATGTGACTAAAACTACAGAGATCACTAAGAATTCAGCAACAAAGCAGTACACAAAAAGAGCTTTCTTTTCCAAAGAACAAATAAGACTACAGGCTGCATCATTTAAAAAAGTTATAGATGATACACAAATGTTAAAGTTAAAAAGTGAGGTAAAATTCATAAGAAAAGATGAGCAAAAATTACAAAAGGCCACACTGCAATAGCAAGAACGTTGTTTGGCTCAGGTGTAGCTGTAAGTCACAACTGTCTTGACTTCAAACACTGTTACTATTCAAGTCTTTGAAGTGAGCTGGTTTGCAGAGACAATGAATACAATTATTTTACATCTCATTCCAAAAATTTGCTTATTTAATACCACAACCTGCATTATTCAATCGCTTAATTGAAATGTAGTTCTACTAAGCCAATTACATAGAAAAAAAAAATTTTTTACACCAAAATAGTCTTGAACATGTAAAAATTAAGTCAATAGTAATGACAATATTTTAGTAATAAATACGTTATTGTGAAACGACTTATATTTGGGTCATCTGGTGAAAGCAGCTGTTTTATATTCCCTAGTTCCACTAAAAAGCAAAAATGCAATAAGATCCCCTATTGACAGCTGCATTCAAAAACATACCAGTTACATAAGTTTGCAAATTATACTGTGCCAGAGTTAAATATCTAAGCATTTTAAATGACAGTTCTTAAAATGCTATCTCAGCAAGAATGACTCAACTTCACTGCATAAGCTGTGCTCCAGATAAAAAGCAACCAGCTTGATTTTATAGAAAAAACTTTTTTTTTATTCTGCTTTGACTGAAATTGCTCTGAGATCTGCTTGTTTAGACCTGCAAGTTTCACCAGTCATTTGGCATTTCCATCTGTCAGTTTCAAAAGTATCTCAAGTTCACCTATAGACAGTTAAGTAAATACTTGGAAAACAGGTACAGTTTTCTACTGTACGTCATGGGGAGAGATTTACCAGAAAACCACCAATCAAAGCACTAAACCTATAAACCAGAGCTAGGACTTGCCTGTATCTGAGAAAAACACTCTTCTGTGCCAGATTGTGAGAGGACAGAACAGCTCTCTCCAGACAAGCTACATTTATCTGAGGGTTTTATCAGTAATCTGTCCATGAGGAAAACATTAATAACTGGCATGATGGATCAGCAAGTCTTAGCCCAGTCTCATATACAAAATATAGGCCCAGAAAGGCCTGAAGAGAAACCTTTAGGAGCAGCTGTCCCTACCAAGAAAAAATGCTGGTATACCTATCAGAACTGTTTTCCTTTCCTTCAATTGCTACTTTAATAGGTAAAATGTAAAACATCCCTGACCCATGTTTCCCCCCCCTACCCCGTGCCTCTGATGTTATTCATAGAGAAACTATGAATAGTAACAGGAGGGAAACTATCAGAGAAGAAATGGAGCTAGAACTTGCATAATTTTTTGTCATTTGTCAGTTCACAGAGGCTCCTGAGTACCAGCAGCTGTCTTTAATTTCACTAGTGCTTCACAAATCCTGCTTCAGCCACCTAACCACTGAAACAGTATATGTACAGGCTCAGGAAAGTGCTACATAGGCTCCTATTTGGAAAGCAATTTCACAGAAATCACAAGAGTTAGAACT
>JANHGB010015026.1:5923-16608 GCA_026283785.1 Coracopsis vasa | reverse complement strand
TGGCACAGGGTGCCCAGAGAAGTGGTGAATGCTCCATCCCTGGCAGTGTTCAAGGCCAGGTTGGACAGAGCCTTGGGCAGCATGGTCTAGTGTGAAGTGTCCCTGCCTGTGGGAGGGGTTGGAGCTGGATGAGCTTAAAGGTCCTCTCCAAGCTAAATCAGTCTGTGATTCAATGAGTCTAAGTCAGTGCAGCCTTGTGTTCATATCGAGTGAACAAAGGAGCAGACTTAGTGACTGAACAGTCAGTCACAGACAAGCATCCTCTGTTGCAAGCCAAAATACCTACTGTTCTTCTACTGTGCTGACCCTACTAACATTTATAAGGCCCCACACCTTCATGCACTGTTGCTATTTAGAGTGAAGAAGACACTCCTGTTGATAATAATTTAGATAAAGCAAATGATTTAGAGGACTTGTAATTCAAAGCATATGGAAGAGCAAGCAGCCAGAGATCACATTGTGTTGCCTGCCAGAAAGAAACACATGAACACAGGGATGTTCAGATTTTAGTAGGGAGAGCCTTATCTTGGATTCCTTAGCACTAAATTCTGTGGGGACGGACTAAAACTTACTACCAGGAGGAAAAAGAAGAGAAAAGCTAAAACTGAGTGGCAAGACTGTTCACAGGGTTTTCCAGGAAAACCCATCCCCAACCTTTTGGTCAAAATGTGACACCGTGTTGAAAGAAGTCAAACACTTGAGTTGAAAAGACTCAACTGAGGTTTTCATCAGTCAGCTGCAGGAAGAAGAAGCTGGGGCTCAAACAAGAGGAGGAGGGTTTGTGAGAAGCAGGCAGTATATAAAGGCTTTACAATCAGATGCTGCTTAATGTTTTTTTTTGGGATGGGATTATTTGATCCTTTATTTCTGTAAGGAAACATCTTTTTTTTCCTCTCCCTGAGTTTTAAGCAGGAGTGAGACACATCGGGCTGGATCGGGCTGACTGCCTCCGAGTGCTTCCAAGGCTGCGGGTTCCATACCCTTCCTCCAGCACGGACATGGCTCTTGGCATTGCAACTAACAAGTAAGTCACTTGCAAGTAAGCACGAATGATTTTTTCAAGTTGATGTGGATGCTTGTCAGAGCTCATTTAAAAACTGTGAAGGGAACAAAACCTATCTATTCCCTTTGTAGTTGCCTGCAGTCAACAATTGCCTTAGTGTAATAGGTGCTCCCATGCCAACTGGGGAAGTCTAATGCGGTAGGAGCCACCCTTGTTATGAAACTGTCTTTGATGTCCAGCCAGAGGGCAACCAACACATTTATTAGAAATTGTGGCTTTTAAACAAAAAATCCCTGCTAACCACAGTTTTTCAGCAAATGACTGTGAGGCTGAGAAGGAAGATTAAACTATCCAGTGGCTGCTTGGGATGATAAAGCCAGAATCAGATCTTAGCTTGATTTTACCAGTGTAAGTCAGTTAATCCTTGATTTATGTTCACATGAAACAGAATCAGACTGTTAGATTCTAAAGTGTCTATGGGCTAGAAACTGGATAAAACTTGCCTCTGGGACCTAAGTGTCTGAAATGTGAGGAAAAATACACTGCTTTTCACATATATACATACATGTGTGTGTGAGCATGTGTATAGGTTCCTGTGAGAGTTAAATAATGGCAACATGAAGACTTACCTGACTTTCAGATGAAGTTTTAGCAAGACACAGAAAATTAAAGACATACTATTAGACAAATAATCTCAGGAAAGGAATAGAAGTTCTGCTCAGTGTTTAACAGGTATAGTGCCACTGTGATTTATCATCCTGCCGACTTCAAGTATGCCCTTAGAACAGTTTCCAGTTTTCAATAGTAGAAGTATCTGGCATGTATAAAGATAATGGTACAAATTGGTAGTTATGAATCGCAGCTTTCTATAAATACACAAGAGGAATGCAGAGCAGCCCATCAGACAGATGACATTGGGCACAATGGCACTTTTGGAAGTGTGTGTGCTTATGTTTTATGCAAGACCTTGGCTTTATCCAAGTCCATGACCTATTAAAAACCTTATATGACTTAATAGCAGGTATTACCTCATTCTTGGACACAAGCTGTTGATTAGAATGAATGCTACTACATCTACCTGCTTTACTGTCCTGTCTCTTAGTCCCCAAGAGCAACAAGACTAAAGCCTGTTTGAAGAGTGGAAACACTTCAATTAAATGTCAGGTTTTCATCTGTATATGCCTTTGATTTCTGATTCATTATAGGATTTTGATAAAAGACAGCTCTTAAGCAGAGAGAAAATCAAAGAGTCAAACCCCAAAATGCTCATTTTGTTGTATAGACAATGAATTTGCAAACAGACTCTGCACAGTCTACCTGGAGAATTGAAAAGTTTAATGACTTAGATTGCAGGTAAATCACCATTTCGCTGCCTTATATTGCAGCGTGTGTTCCATGACTTATAATTGTTCTGATATACAGTCTGTTTCTTAAAGTCCAAGCTCCTAGAATCACGTGCTTATAAGGGAACAAGCTCCTCTTTGCTTCTTTTTACCATCTACTAAGCAGTATATATAAAGAGAACTGTGTAATAATAATCTTGCAATTCAGAAACCACTGTAGCTGGGGTGCAACTGCTTCTTTGCAGTAACAATCAATGGACAAGAGTAGGTGACTAAAATTAGCTGTAATTCCACAGTGGATGTTGATGCTAACCAAAAATATCACAGAATGGAAAACATATCTCATTTTAAAAGTAATAGGAAAGGGGCATGAGAACTGTAGAGTAAAAAAGGTGTAAGAAAAACAGGGATACCATTTATATATTATTTGTATAATTTGCTGGGCAGGGGAGGAGAACAAATATGCAGTACCAAAAATTCCATGCTAACTCTCAGGATCAGATTAACTCTTGCCTCTCTGGAGTCACTGGCCCACATAATACCAGTTCTCAGTTTCTTCAGTACACTTGGCAACTTATTTCTGCCTGAGTATCAGTCTTCCAGTTTGAGCTGAGGGATGGTGTGTGTGACAGAAGGAAACTGCAGCAATGCGGTGGCTTCTCAGCCAGCCTTGGTTCGTACTGCGTGGTGCAATTCCCACACCAAAGTTGAATAGAGCATGCTTTCAGCTTGCTTGGAATTAATTCCTTAACTACTTGTGTTCCGAATTAAACTTACTGTGGACTGCTGGCAAAAGCTCCCTTTTTCCTATGAGGAGATAGAGCACCCTCCAATGCCATCTAGTGATGCTGATAGGATCTTATTAAAAACCCTAGATCTTGTGCAAACTCGATGCCTGTGTATACTGTGATGTATACTTATGCTTCCATAGAAACCCAGAACAATATTTCTTCAACTAATTTCAGCAGTTTTTACTAAGTTACTCAGTTTATTTACTATACTGTTAATATATTGCCTTTTATTGCCTCCCAAATTGTTTGGCCATGTAAGAAGCTGCTGAATCTGCTCCAGCTGCCACCTGGGAAGGAAAGTTATTTGGTGCCATATCCCCTTAATTCAAACTCTATCACAGGGCCATGTGAAGCTGGCTGTTTGGTGCCTTCCAGGAGGCAGGCAGCTCACTTTCAAGCAGAGCTCCAAATGCAGAATCCTACAAAAATACAACACAAAATAGAAGAAAAATACAAATAATTAAGAAAAAAATATTGGCACATTATTTATTGAAGCAAACCAGATACGAGCAGCATTGAATTTCTGTTGCCACGTCCTCTCGGAGCTGTTGAGGCTGATAAGGTTTCATGCAGCCACAGAAAATGTGGGAAACGGAACACAGAGGGGATGAAGGAGGGACTGGCAAATTTGCTGTGTTTAATGTGTTGGACACCATCTGTATTTTATTCAAATAGGGTTATATATTTTGTGAAAATAAAAACCAGCCTCATGAGTCAGTCTGTGCGAGGCAGTCACTTGAATATCTATAATGGGAAACATGTTTTAGGTTGGAAGTTGCAAAGGGAAATCAAATGTTTGAAGTGTCAAAGTTGGAAAAATATAAAATACGCCTGACACCGTAGCTATTGAAGCCAAAATGAATAAATCATCATCTCAGGAAAGAAAACCCCACCAAGCTCTTGGCTGTAACCTTCATTTTCCTACACTCAAATAAAATTACATACAACCTGATAATTTAACCAGACTTGTCAATAAGAACTGATGGCTTCAACAGACACTATCACTTCATGCTTCAGTGTAGACTTCAGGAGCATCCAGTGTATTATCCAAGAAATAAATTGAATGTCAAACTTCCCGTTTTAAGTTGATAAATAGAAGAACCTTACACAGTGGAGCTCATGTGAAATATGTCATCTTGTAGAACACTAAAGTGAAATTAATGCCAGCTCAGTAGTTTATTCCCCATGTACAGCTTTTCCTGAGCAGGATTT
Source organism: Coracopsis vasa (assembly GCA_026283785.1). Lineage (NCBI taxonomy): Eukaryota > Metazoa > Chordata > Aves > Psittaciformes > Psittacidae > Coracopsis > Coracopsis vasa. The sequence continues at coordinate 12,259 of JANHGB010015026.1, read as the reverse complement.
TAGTATCTTTCTAAGTAGGGCAAGCATGACTTCCAAGAAGGAATTTGAGAGAAACTTTGAGGTTACAATAATAGGAGTCTGAGTTTGTGCTCCCAATTTCTGTTACAGTCTTGCTATTGATTCTGGTCAAGTTTTAAGCCATTTTCTCTTCATGTTAGGCTCAGTGTCAGGAACGTGATTTGCAAACATAATAGCACTTATCTGTGCATGTCTGGGGGAGGTTATTGGGACATAGTGGTTTTTGGCTTTGTCTGCAGCAAGGATCTATTCATAACAAATGATGTAGCCTAATGGAGAGATGAGAATGCTTTTTTAGCTGCAACTTGGCATGCAATAATTTGGGCAAACTGGAGACTTTCATGTACTGTTTAAGATGCTTACATGCCTATTTATTTATTTATCAGAAGGGCGCTTTCTGCACCTGGAAATTGCAGATCAAAATAACAACTCATTTTATTACTCATGTTCATCAGATGGTGAAAGTAGCCTAGCTGGCCTTTTACTTGCTAAAATATGTTAGCTGGTTTACAGCCTCTGCTGTGCACAGCCTCAGCTGAATGCACCAGGGAGGGAAATAGTGATCAGGAGTGTATTTGGCATCCTAAATCTCTCTTTCACTCTGGCCCTAGATTGCAAAAGGCATTCTCTACCTGTTTAGACTCTGTACCGGTCTCAGAGGACCATGGACCCCCTGGGGAGCTGTCAGAGTGCTCCATCTACTCCATCCTCTTCAGCTGCTTTCCCAGCTGTGATCCATAGTGAGCAGTCCAGTTTTTTCAGCCTTGGTTTACGCTGTGAGAATGCCCCAGCTTCACCATACAAGTGATGTTGAGGTAAGTTGGACTTCTTCTGACCGGTGCCAGGTAAGCAAACAGGGCAGATGACACAAACTGCACTCTAAGCAACAGTCAGATTTCAGAAGAACAGTCAGAATGCAAAGGATCAGGTGAAATTAGGGGTCCAAAGTTGTGGTGACACTGAGAGTCCTTTCATCTGCTCCAAAACAGCCCTGATGGGTCTGACCAAAGAGCCAGTCCCCAACTGTGATGGCTGCCTGTGGCCAGCGGCTGATCCCAAGGGAAAGAGTAAGTACAGCCCTGACCTTTCTCCTGACACTCTCCTCCTCGCTGTCAAGCAGCAGTTCAGGATTTCCATGAGGTTCAGTTATTAAACCACCTGCAGCCATCTACAAGATGTCATATCACTTGTCTTGGCAGCTGTGGCAGGACCAGTATCTCCCACTTTGAAACTAAATTCCTCAGCTCTGGCCTGGTGCATGTACAGCGGCAGGAAATGGTTACCCTGTGAGTGAGTGCGTTCCTATTGACATGATATCTTAATTAAATCTACAAATGGAACACATCTTTGGTGTTTTCAGTAATTTTTTTTTCCTCTGTGAATTACTTTCAATATTTGTTTGTTCGTCAGCCAGAAATGTGGGCCAAGGGAAGCTGGAAACAATGCTCAGCTTAGAATCTTGATATTAGCACATACAGTCCACATAAGGCCATTAAAAACATATATTTAGCAAAACCTCAGCCTCCACAAAGGAGGAAGGGCTTTTCACCAGCCTTGAAGATTAATTTAAACCTCTAGCAGTGGATGATATTGCCACGTGTAGATTGGAGCTTTTTATTACTTACCTCTTGAACAGTTTCTTAGGGAAGATTCTAAAAGCACCTCTGCTGATGGAACTGAAGGAAGGGCAATACTGCAGTCTTTTTGATGTATATTGCTATTATATAGGTCTGGACTAAGCAGTTTCTGATTTTTCTGGACATAGCTTGTAAAACAATCTGATCCTGTAGTGCAGAATCTGCAGTCTCTGCTGTTGAGTTCTTGTCCACAATTACCTTGTTGAATGGACGCATTATAGGTTGAACTAATCCAGGAATTCTGGTGAGGTGAGTGAACACTAATTTGGGCTATTAACTTCAGATGATTGTGTGGAAATGAAATACCTAATGTGTGTATATTTTTTAACAACGTTGCTGTTAAATTCACTGCTAATTCACTTGGAATGCGAGTTTTAAAGCATGTCCAAGATCTCTGCTTTGAGGTCACCTGTTAATCAAAGGTACTTACTAGAAGATATTTATATGCATGAAATTGTTTTCCAATCTCTAGTTGCACTTAATGTGGTGAACTTGAAAAGAACAGCTATCAGAGGTATTAATTACTCTGCTTCGTACGCTATGTACCTTTGCTGTAAATGAACATAAGGGAGCTGATCTTCTTCTCAATCTGCGTGAAGATTTTAGGAATAATTCTTTATGTCCAAGTGTCTAAGTAAGTTTCACAAACTTAGTTATCCAGCTTTCTGGTAACTGTAGAAGACTGCTAAGAACAAAATACAAATGACCAAGGAATTGGACGAGCTGAGATTCACTTACTCTTGAGAACAACTTTTGGGAACAGCTCGTGTCCTATCCCCAAAAAACACCAGAAAAGTGTTTGCAAAAACCTGCAGGAATGCAGAAGAGAGGGGAGGAGAGAGTGAAGCTTGCTTATTTTCTCTAACCTGTTATGTTCTCTCATGAGACATACCTCAAAAAGCTTACTGCTGTTACATGAGGTGCATGAAAGGCAAAGGAGGCTTTCAACATTGACATGATAGGTACTTTAACTTGCTTTGCTTACTCCTTTTGCTTTCTTGCTCTCTATCAAATTAACACTATAATTTATATATAGCAGTTGTATGTGAATGGATGGCTTAAGTCGGTTTTGTCATGAAAAGGTCAAATTCCCACTGCCAACCCTTCCTTTCTGAACTGGGCTGCAAAATGAGGGCTCCTCATGCAGCCTTTGCTCTCAGGCGAGTCCTAGCCCAATACAAACAAAGCCATTGACTTCAGCGTGCCTGCTTGTATGAATAAGGTCTGTAAGATACAGCCTGTACATTCCAAATTGCCTCTTTTTTGTGCCATTCACACCAGGGATTAATATCTGTGGGTGGCTTTTGTGAAGCCCTCACCCTCTTGCCCTCCCACAGTCCAGCAGCAGCTATGACTTCAAGGGTGCAGCTAGATTTCTTTATCTGTAGTGCTCTTTATAAAGCAGCCCCTTTAGCTGAGATTGCAGAAACTGAACATTTCCTTCGAGTTTGCAATTTAAAGTCCCAAATTGCCTTTCTTGGAATACAGTTGGAAGGGCCTAAAGCCAGTGCTGTGCAGTTCCCACTGCCCTTCAAAAGTACAGAATGGCAGCAGCCGCGGAATACAAGCTGTCCATTAGCTCACCTAAGAAATGATGCATTGAATATTCATTGTTCCCTATTGCAAAATGTCATTTTTCCATGAGCGCTGCTTGAAGCAGTACAGAGAATACATTTGCATAAACCATTTGTCAGAAACAGAAGACCCTTTGTGAAGAACTATTAAGAAACCACATAATCTACTTTTCTGTTCTAATGCAAGTCCCAGGGAGAACACAGAGCTCTTTGTAAACAGAATCTAAATACAAGTGCAGGGTGTGTTTTTTCTTGCAATCAAGATTCCATAAATAATAAAATTGGAGTTCAAAACCAGAAGTACCTGAAATTGTTAAATGTAATGTTAATGATTTCCTGGCAGTATTTGAGATCCAGAAAGTTTAACGCTATTAATGTGCATGCTGTTCTGACCGAGCTGAACTCCCCTTCCCCGGTTCTGCTAACTAAAGCTGTGATTAATCTGCAATACAAATTTGGGTATCTCCAGTTCCTGGGGAAAAGCGTTTTTATAATACATGAGGGGAAGCCGATTCCGTGAATTCAGTGGTGGGTTTAACAGCCTTCATAATTCATCGCTGTCTCAATGATTTTCTGCTTTTATTACCTGTCTGAGCCCTTTTGTCTCCATAGGTGGCCTTGAAGCTCGCTTTTTTTTATGATACCACCTTTCCTCCTTAACGTTTCATTGCCCTTCTCCAGTAGCTGATCTCGTGCACGCTTACAGAGGCCCTCCACCACCTCCACGCTCCCACAAGGCTGGGGTAAGTAAGCCAGATAAGTCAAGGCAAACAAAGCCCAAGTGTGGCACACTGAGCAGCCAAAGAGATTACTGCTCATGCGATTAACATCCTTTCATGCCCCTTCTCCCGCCCCAAGATGGTCTTGTTTCCTTTTCACTGGACAGCACAGTTCAAGTATTTACTTGTTGCCTTTCCCGGCGGTGAATTACTGAGGCGTTCCTGCCATTCCCGGGAGCTGTTGGTGCCTGGCTGTGCCGCAGAGGGGCAGGCGCAGGGGCAGGGCTGCTCAGCAGGGAAGCCCTGGCAAATAAAGCTCCGCATGTGTTTTGTGGGGCAGACTTGGCAGAGAGCGCGTTAATGTAATCGCTTTCTGCTTTATTAATGGATAACTCCTTGTTTGAAATGAAACCTGAAACCTTTGAAGATAACGCATGCCCTCAGTGCTCGGTGACAGTCGCTGGGATTAGCAGAGTGCAGCCGGTTACCTGCAATTATTATCAGCAAAAGTCATGTGGACTAAATTATACATCACCTTTAATCCCAGGGCATCAGCCTCCTGCCAGCATTCGTTTACATTGGCCAGTCATGCTAGGTGCTGAGTGCCTCCTGATACCAGGCGATGTCAAGGTGCCCCAGTGTTTCCTGGGGCAGTGCTGGACCTGGCTGAGAGCCCCACAACGCTGTTTGCTGCGTGCCTGGTTTTCCAGCTGATTACATTCCAGAATTCAAATAGAAAAGAAGTAAATTGATAAAGGTTAAAAGAGAAAATCAGAAAGGAAAAAGCATAGGAAGCACCGAGCGCAGGAGGCCTGCTTTAAATGAGCCACATTTAAATGACTGTATAATGGCATTTTATAATGTCACAGTTCTAGATTCAGCACACCACCTACACACAAAAGCCCTGTGAGACTACAGCTGCACTGCAGGCTGAGCCCAAGCTTAAGGAGACAAATATTCCTCACTGCTCACCCCTTACAATATATCCCAGATTTGGGGCTGAAATCCTTGTTCCATCAGCTTAGCTAATTACACCAAGTAGCATGCATTCAGCCAGAGGAACTGAGATACCTTTTTCTCAGGAGCTATATAGAGGGGTACCAATTTTGCCAGTGTCCTCCCTGGATTTTAAACTCATTTCTTTCATTCACAGCTGGTTGGTGTTTGCTTTCCGTAATGTTTGTGTGATCAGTCTTACCGGCTCAAATATTTGCAGAAAGAGGATTACTGGAAAACTTGTGGAAACACATTTCAATGGAAATGAAATGATTCCTTCTGGATGCATTCGTGCACACATTCAGTTTAGAAACAGAGCTGAGTCTTTTGGTTGGTCTCCTCTAAGCAGCACAAACCCAGATGTGCTTATCAGTTACTCCAGCTGAAAATTAAGAGTGTATCTGATTAAGTGGACTGAGTTGTGATCATAGAATCAAGAACGGTTTGTGTTGGAAAGGACTTTAAGATCATCCAGTTCCAACCCCCTGCCACAGGTAGGGACACCTCCCACTAGAGCAGGTTGCTCCGAGCCCCTGTGTCCAACCCGGCCTTGAACACTGCCATGGCAGTGCTGGGGAATGGTTGGACTTGATGATCTTAAAGGTTTTTTCCAACCCAGCTGATTCCATGATTTTAACAGCAGATGAGTTTCAGGCACGTGTTTTTTCCTTATCAGCACACCTCTGTTTTGAACCATGGTACATAACAGCTCATTCAGTATTAGTCAACAAAGTCAGTTTGATACTTGACTGAGATTAATTGATGGTGCATCAGTTATCAGCCATCTGCCTGATGCTTGCAGGCAGAGAGCTGAACAATTACCTCTGTAGTTTCTTCACTTACCCGGTGAGGCGGGGGGGCGAGCCCCGAGGGGGGCTCTCGCTTCTGGCGCCAAGACCCGCGACCCGCTCCGGGGACAGCGGCAGGTGGGCAGTTTGACTGGGGCGGTACTCCTGTCAAAGCGTAACGCAGGTGTCCTAAGGCGAGCTCAGGGAGGACGGAAACCTTGATTTTCAGTACGAATACAGACCGTGAAAGCGGGGCCTCATGATCCTTCCGGCTTTTTGGGTTTTAAGCAGGAGGTGTCAGAAAAGTTACCACAGGGATAACTGGCTTGTGACGGCCAAGCGTTCATAGCGACATTGCTTTTTGATCCTTCGGTGTCGGCTCTTCCTGTCATTGTGAAGCAGAATTCACCAAGCGTTGAATTGTTCACCCACTAATAGGGAACGTGAGCTGGGCTTAGACTGTCGTGAGACACGTTAGTTTTACCCTAGCGATGATGTGTTGTTGCAACAGTAATCCTGCTCAGTATGAGAGGAACCGCAGGTTCAGACCCCTGGTGCGTGCGCTTGGCTGAGGAGCCACTGGCGCGAGGCTACCATCTGCGGG
>JANHGB010015017.1:0-10149 GCA_026283785.1 Coracopsis vasa | reverse complement strand
TTTTTCCTTTTTCTTTTTTTTTTTTTTTTTTTTCAGTTAGGTGCCATAATACTTTATTTTGTGTTCAGAAATTGATTTTATGGGTGAAAAAATGATATTAGGATTATTCTGACAGAAGGAAAAACTCCAGACAATGTGCCTAGCAAATATTTAATTAACAACTATGATAGTAGTACATGAAGTTTTCTGCAATAAGTTTGAAATCTTTTGGTTTTCCATAGATTTAGGAGGAACATACAAGCTGGAAAACTACAACAAAAAGAAACCATGCATAACAAGACAGTTCTTAAGAAACAAGTTTAACATACCAATAAAAAGAACTAAAGAATCCCATAAAAATAATACGCAATATGCTGACATGGAACAATAAAACATTAGTACTTCTTTACTCTGTAGAAAATACACACGAGTAAGAAGTTAAATTAATTGAGACAACACAGTGCAAGCATCTAGATTGTTTCTGGTATGAACTGAAGCCACTGGGCTGACTCAGTAGTGATTCTGCAGAAGTATACCTGGTGCATTGGTTAACCTTATTTGAAGTGATTCACAGTCAAGACGAAACTAACAACACGAGTCTGCCCACTTTTTGCACTGACTTAGAAAAAAAATCCTTTTAACAGAAGAATCCTGTTTACTGGACTGTACCCCACAGCCCTCCTAAAAGTATTTGACTAAGGCTCTTACAAATCTCTACCAGCAGACCCTCTGACTAACAGATACACTATATAAGCAGTAAAATCTACACCATGGCTGCATCCAGACTACACAAGACACCACATCAATAAATATACTGAAGTTGATTTGCATTTGAAAAAAAAATATTTTTAACAAACTGCATGAAGAGAATTTGTCAACAGTTGAACACTGAAAGTTGCTTTGTTCAAAATTAGTCCATTTTTTTCCTATTTGTATTAAACCATATTGTTTTACCATATAAAATACTTATTTTCATTGCAAAACTGCATCAGTTACTAAAATTGGAGGCAAATAACACTATTTTTTAAAAAGCCCCAAAACCAGAAAAACAGTACTTTATTTTACAAGCTAAAATACATTCCTAATGTGGCCTAATGTAAACGTCTCTCAATTCTAGAAATCAGCAACTTTAACTTCTGAAAACTTTGTTTACAAGAAAAAAAGTCACCTACTGAACCACAGTTAGGCACCAATTCTTCTACTAAATAAGAGAAATTGAGGGGGTTTTCCTATTGATATACATAATTCCTGTGCAGTGGTATGAATTAACCTTTCAAGTAAACACAGCAGTTCTGCAAACCCAGAACTAATCAAGAAATTAGAAAAATCCGCTTACTTAAGTAATGCTTCCCATTTCAGTATTTAGAAGCTTTACCTCCCTCCCTCTTCTTTCACTCACTCCCCATCACCAGTTCAGCTTACCTATAAAACACAGAAACCCATAGATACCTAAACACATACATGGGCACAGGCGAAACCAGAATGACAATCTGCAGAAAAATGCTTCTTTCTGAATACGAACACGTTCCACAAACATTACTATTTTGCTAATGATAAATGAGGAAAATAGATGTACAGACTTCGTTGCCATTTTGCTGCTATATGGTGCTATAAAACATTCTGATTTTATTACAAATAAACTAGAAGAAAGCAAAACATGAATGAATCAATAGTTGATAATTTTCCAAATTTTCTACTCCACAAGAATATTTAGAATCCCAGTAACATATTAATAGCTTCTGTATGCTTAACAGCTGGAAAAAAACTTGCAAAATACAAGTTCTCAGCATGCACACTGCATGATTTGTGTACACATTCCACTTGCAAGTACTGCTGTTAAGTATTATACACACTGGTATTTTTAGAGGCATGAGCAGGACAATAAAAAAATTATTCTGTTGATTTTATGGAGAAATAAGCACTGAAATTTGGTACTTTATCACTCACCAGATACTAAAAAAGTACAGCAAAATTGCCAAACCAAAATAGTGAATGCAGGAATAGTCTGAAAATATTATTCTGTTTCACTTACCAAAACATATAAACATAATCAAGAAGTTATTGGCAATATAATTTAAACAAAATAAGTTCAAGAACTGTATATATTTTCTTACAACTTCAGGTTACAGCTAAAATGCTTCATTTCTGGCTTTGCTTCCCTCCTCAACCTCTACAAGGAAAAAAGACAGAACTACAGAACTTGCATCCGCTTTATCAAATCTCACTACAACTTTTAATAATTACACATACTTTTGCTATCTTCTTCTGATTTTTGAAGCCAGAAGAAAATGCATTTAATGAAATATTTGCATACTTAGAAATTGAGCAAATACAAATCAATAAAGCCTTATTTCAAATCCCCAATTGTTCAGGGACAAACTTCTACCAGCAACTATTCTTTTTTAATTATTTCTTTTCATTTTCCATGCAGTGTGCTGCAACTGGCATCTAAATAGTTTCCTTGCAGTCGTGAACTGAAACATCTTGAATGCTCAAACTGTATTTTTATGAGTGCCAAGGGACCCTAAATTTTAGTGGTCTATTAAATGCCAGCAATTTCATGCTGCCTTGCATAAAACAGCATTCACATATTAGAGCACTGCGATTCCATAGCTACATTATGCTTCTCTCACACAACTCAAATATAAGTTGTGTATTTCAGTAAAAAAAAAAAAAAAAAATTTCTTTCAAAGCACATATACTTTTTGAATGAATATAAAGTTCCATTTCATTGTTGTATGTTACGCTATCCACACAGACAACGAGTTCACTCAAGTAGAGATAATAAAAATCATTAATATATTTTATTCCTTTTATATGAATTCCTTTCATATTAACTCAGCGGTTTAGATGCAAGTTGCAAATGCATAACCCTTGGTCACCTGTCAAGAACATACTAACAAAATTTTACTTGAATAACCTAATTTACTTTGCCATAAAAAGCACTATACTAAGCTCATTTGGTATACCTCACTTTGAAGAATCTGTTTCTGGAAGCCTTACTCCTGCCCAGTCTTTCAGTGTTACTTTTTATTTTCTTACCTGGCAATATTATCCTCTTCAAGAAGAAGTCCAATCCTATGGTTTGTCTGTACTGTTTTCCAAATGTTTCTTGAGCAAAACGTGTAGCTAAGGATGTCTAAAACAAAACAATATTAAATTGTCATTTTAAACAGAAAAAAACCTTGATGTTAAACCAGAAGTATGAAATACAGTTAGGCGCTTTTTAAATCATTGCATGCCAACAGTGTCCATGGATTTGGACTGACAAGCATCCCAGCCAGCTTCAACATAATAAAAGAAGGTTACTTCTCTTCTTAAAAAGGCTACTAATTTATGCAAAAAGAAACAAGGTGCATATTTCCTTTGTACTTCAAAGGTACTGTTTAGTCATATTAGAAAATGTTACACAGATGTGAATAAGGCATCATTCGCACGCTCAAACTGAAACAAATCTAAGTCATAATATCCATACCTGAAGAGATTATTTTTAAAAAGCATTCATTTCCAAAACAAGGGTCCTTCCCTGGTGCAGAACACCACGATCCCAGACCAGCTTTCTGGGAGGGAACAGAAATCTGCAGAGTGCAGAGTCCCACAGGGGCTCCAAAGTGTGGCAGATTCCCACCACTGTATATCGAAGTTCCAGGATCAGATATTACATAATAGGAAGATTAGCTTCTTGTACACAGAAAATACTAAACTCACCTTAAGAATTCACATTTGTAGAACTATTCCTTTAAGCAGAACTTTGGAAACTTATTTCTTCAATTTATATTTTGTGAGTTTATGAAAGTAGACCAATACACTGTTGATCTACTAATCAGCTATTGCTATATACTGCGAAAAGGATATACAACTAATCTACATAAAGTAATGAAGCAAGGCATTTATATTCTTTCCCTAGTAATTTAAGTTCTCCATGAAAGGAAAAAAAAAGGAAAACCAAAATGGAACGAAAGAAAAAAAAAAAAGAAGAAAGTCCCACAATCCATAGATTAAAAAGAGAAAAAAAGAAAAAAAAAGGAGAGGTGCAATTTTAAAGAATACAAATGTTTTTATTGTCAAAAAAAAGAAATATATTAAAAAAAACATGTCACATTGATAAAATACACCCTACATCACATTAGTGGTGTGCACTTAAACATCTTGTTGATGTGACATCTGAAAATATCAAGACAGAGTAATTGCAGAAAAAAAATCTAAATATGCATTTACACATACAGGGAAATAAAAGTCTAAAAGCCTCACAAAAGCCTTTCACTGCCTGAGAAAACTCAAACGGGCAAGAAGAATTTTTTTTGCCAGCTTTCCTTTCATGCAGACACAAAGAGATGAGTCACATTGTTATAGAAATAGCTGTTAGAGCACATAGAATTAATGCAGTAGCAAAATAATGCCAATAGTTCTGAAACAATGAGAACAGGCAAGTTCTGTTAATAGAACGGTTATAATGAAGACCTAAAGTATGCTAAAAATGTCAAATGTACACAGGAAGAAAAGGTAAATTACTCTTTTTGCATGAAAACATGGTTACCAGAGCTCCAGCATTAAAGCTCTAGTATGAATAGGCAAACGTTTATTCTGCAATTAAATTACCTGTGAAACAAATACAAGATTTACTGTTTTCTTGTTTCTACATCACATTTGTATTCCTACCACTGTCCTATATATGTAATAAGTGACATTTTGATATCAGAAGATACATTTAGGAAGTAATCCAAAAAGTCAATTAGAGACTATGGCAACATTTTCACTTACTTCACTGAACTCAAGCCCCAAGAGGATTAAAAATAAATAAATAAATTGGGGGGAAAAAAAGGCAAGTAAACTAAAAATAGCATGAATAGGGTTATACATTTATATCACTGTGGAAAGGGTGAAGACCACAGAGGATGAATCGTGAGAAGATTCTTCTGCCTACAGCTATGTGACAGGACATACACAAAATGAAATTCAATACAGATTTAGACTGTTGTACTGAAAAAGTCAGTAGAACTTATTCTTTTAATCACAATAGTTAGTCTGTCAAGACTACAAAGATATTATTTTTAATGTCATGACCCTAAATATGTAGATAAGAATAAAAACATCGCAAGAATACACCATACAGCCTTCTCCTTCAAATTTTCCTTATCATAAAAGTAACCAGTACACAGAGTACAGATTAAAATATCACCTAACTATATCATAGTATTCTATATTCTCCAACACACTAATTTAGATCCCATTAAATAAGTAACCACTCCCTTCTTGTTTTAAGGGCTCAGTAAATATTGGCTTTATCACTCTGTAACACTTGATATTCCCTGAGGGCCTCTAGGGGTGTTAGTGAAAATAAACAACATGCATTCAATTAACAGCCAGGCAATAAGAGCAGCAAATAACCAAGAGCATGGCAAAATTCTCAGAGAGTTTTCCTCTACCGTGCTCTTGAATGCAAAGGAATTTATAGCAGAAAATCACTAACTCCTAATTTTTTTTTCTAATAAATATTAGAGCTCAAGGCACTGGATTACCAGACTAGACTCTTCTATTCACAGAACAAACATATATCCACAAAATACTAAAAGCAACAGTTCAAATTTCTCCACAACAGTCAACAAAGTTATGTCAATGCATATTCAGGTACCTCTACAATGCAGATACTCCCTTCAATCCTAAAATTGTTCCCTGCCATGCTTGCCATAAAAGATTCTGTATAACAGAATCTTTTCTGCCAATGTAAGGATATGTTGAGTGCAACCTATGTAAAAAAAATAACCAAAGTTAAATAATCATTCAGTAGAACTGTAGTGATCAGTGATTGATTTTGAAAAAGATTATGCTACATTCATAAGATTTCAACCACCAATATATAGATCAGAGTATGATCAGTAATAAGTATGATATCAAGAAGGCCTTATTCCTTTATCTATCTCCTAAGACAACCCGGCCACCAACTTTCACAGCAGACTTTCCATTAGACCCAGTCTGACAGGTTCACACATTTGTCTTAAATACTTCAAAGCAAATGTTTAGAATGTTCATATGCTGTTCTGAATAGCAATGCACTATTGAAGGTTGGTGTGACAAACTCCCTCCTTTCAGATAATAAAAAGTCCGAGTTTAAAATACAGCAATAAAAAATAATACATCAAATTTACAGCACCCTAAGGGCAAAATACAATGCAATATTTTGGAAGGTTTTCTGGAAACAAAGATGAGATTAATTCTCACAGGCAAGGCAAGACAATTTCTTGTTTCCATCTGTCAATGTCAACGAGTCACAGTACAAAATGCTGACATGCTGTTCCTAAACACCTACCTACTGTATAAACAGAAGAGAAAAAAGGCAAACCCTATTTATTAAATAAATGGAAATAAACTGAACATCAAACAGAACAAGCAATGATAGCCAGCTCTAACCAACACTGACTACTCACCAGGACAGCACAGAAACTTGTAGAGAAAATCCCACCAATGATGATTCTTTGAGTAAAATCCTACAGAAGAAAGCTTTCAGAAAGTCAAAGTGTAGTATCATAGTTGTAAGAAAAAAAAAACTAAAATCAAAATTCAATGGGATGCAAGCACACAGTTCTGAAGCCATGAATTTCCATTCATGTACCAATTTTACCAGCCAACTGAGAATCCACTTTTCAAAAACACTTATCAATTCCTTCCCTCACTCCTACAACATCAAAGTCGTTCCCCAAGCACAGCAACATTCACCCCTCAGTCACGTCCTACCCCAACTGGCAAGAATTTTAAAATAACAAAATGAAAAGAAACACTAGGCTAAATAATGAAATGCTTTAACTAGCATAAAAACATGTAACTGTCCAACACAGAGAATTTCTCACTGAGAACAGTCTAGCTTTATTGGGGTTGGACGGGAAGTATTTTGTAAAAAAGAAAGAAGTTCTGCCACCTGCAGCTGGTGTCTTTCCACCACACTCCTAATACTGATGAAACTTTTTTTACTCTAAAAGAGAAAATTATCAAGATTTTTTCGACATTAGCCATGGATCTATGAAGCTAGACCAATTCGCACAGGACGCTTGACGCAATTTTCCATTTGCAAGACCCAACAATAACAACAGTGTTTTTGTCAACACTGATGAAATTTTTGAGCCCATGTTTAAAAACAAGATCCAGAATTGGCACAATGCTTAGAAATCTGGCATCCTAAAAAATCCTAAAGCAAGCAGGACACCAATCTGTATTCCAGCCTATGCTTTAGCTCTCACATCAGGTCAAGCATCAGCTTCTTCATCTTCATAAACAGCTGTTAAGAAGAGAAGAAAAAGGTAGGATGTTCCTGCTGTCATACTTCACTCCCAGTTGCAACAGATGGCAGGAAGACAGAACCTCAGCTGCTTTGTGCCGCCTGCACAGCTATTTTTCAGGACCTCCCTTCCCATGAATAGCTCCAAGATTTGCTTCCAAAGGCCCAAAACATTGTTCGACAGTATCAAGTCAGAGTAGTTCTAGCTAAAATCAGCATCATTATATACTTCAACATTAAGCCAATTTGTGCATAGCAAGAGTAGAAATATCTGAATCATAACACCATTTTTTTTAATGCATACTAGTACTGCTGGTTTATTTTAACAGAAAATCATTCTGGCTCAGGATGAGCGGCTTGATTTAAACCCTAGGCGCATATGGCTACTCTGTATATATATGGTCCTTCCTGTAACCAAAACCAAAGAGCCAACTGTTATTAACAACTGCTGTTTATTTCATCTCACATTGTTCCCACCTATGATTTCTTTTGGGATTGTTCTCCTAATTTGTCTAGTTCACTAAAATAATTCTTTGTTATTATCCTCTTACTAACCATTCTTGCCTTCCTCAATTTTTCTTTTTAACAATTTACCCTTTCCTTACCATCTCTATTGCTCTCAAACACTTTTTCAGAGATATTGTCTCATTCCTCCTGTTCATTCCTTCTTCCATTTCTGCTCTTCTCCCTTTAAAATTCTAAGTATCAAATTATTCATTCAACCACTACAAAACAAATTAGTAGAAGCACAACAATCCTCCCTTGCCTCATGGATAGAGCAACTCCCAGCTAGTGGAAACATAAACATTACCCTTACCTTGAACTGGCACTGATTTGTTTTAAAACTGCTACCAACCCTTGCATAGAACCTGAATCGCATTGCTTCTAAACAATGGATGAGGAAAAAGAAAGCAAGTTTACACCTTTAGCCAGCTGACTCACAAAGACATAAATTTTTCCCCCTGGAGAACCCAGAGAGCCCCAGATGGCCAAGTGGAAAGAAATAATTTTTTTTTTTTTTTTTTTTTTTTTTTTGGCAGGAGGACGAGCAATAGAAAGAAGTCAGATGTGAACATCTCACACTAAACACCAGACACAATATTTCTAAGATATATTCCATTATTCCCTACACTCCTCCTGTCCAATGATCCCAGCAACAGAGGAAGAGGAAAAAACGTCTTGCACAGTAAGTGAGAGGCTAAGTATGCATGTGTGTAAAGACCAGCTGTGAACCAGATGTCAGAGGCAGGCTATTTAGAGTTGAAAACATATAGACATACATGTTTCAACAAGTAAGCGGAACGAGTAGCCAACAAAGGACAGGAACCTCAACAATTTAGTCTTCTGAGGTGCTTGAAATAGCACTAGGTATATTTTATCCTTCCATTCCATGACCCAATCACTTCTTTATTTTCACAGGACCTTACAATAAATCTATTATTGCAAGTGTTTGCTGCTAGGCCCTCAGGATGGCTGGAAGAAGCTTCTATTATAGCATCATCTAGGGGGGACAGGAGGAAAAGCAGCCCACCACAATATAGCTGCTGCTTATGCAAAATAAACTGCACTTGAAGCACAGAATTTCTAGAGCCAGCAGGAGATTCAGTGAGTGGCAGCTCCCACATGAGAGGTAGGAACCAGCAGGAATATACATCAAAACTGAAGAACACTTGAAAATCCATGTTTGGCAAGAGGTCTTGCCACAAGGTGCTGAATAGCAGTAGTGAAAGGATTCCTCAGCTTGAATAGAAAACTCCTGGGGAACACTACCAGTGACACAGGGCTTCAGCTGTCAATCCTGTGCATTTATTATGCTCTCATCACATAGTCACTTGGAATTGCCTATCTACTGACTCAGATGAGTACAATACCACTTCATACTGAGTTTATAACCACTGGAGACAAAAAAAAAAGTTTTGTTTCTTCACAGAGCTCTGCACAAGTCAGTGAGCAGAACTATGCACATACTTTCAATAGGACCTTATTTCTGCTAACGGCAGGCAGTTCATTTAAGCCACCACTAAGAACACTTCTACTTTTCATATGAACTGGAGCCAGGCAGACCTTCACCCTCCCCGTGTTTCCAAAAGTAAATGATAAATGAAAAACTGTATCCTTCAAACACTCAATAAAATTACTATTTTCAGGTGTATCTCACAAAAGGATTCAGGCTACATATAGCACTAATGTTCACCTGTGCATAGTAAAGATCAGTAAGCATTTTAATGGGTAAAAAAAGCAGTATCTCTTCTGCCTTCTCTAGTCTATCAAAATTTCTCTTTTAAAAATGCAACTTGTTTATAAACAAAGTTTTATAAGTAGTACTTCGTTATGTTGACAGAAGAAAAACCCTGTAAAAGCCACAAACAAAAACTAAACTGACTCAGAAGTGCCTTTCCAAATTCTGAACAGGAACTCAAATAGCTGCACGCTGTTCTATCCACCTCAGGAGGTAACCAGCTCTGAAGCCGAAACGAAGAGAGCCTACAGATCCAGCTAGGCAACCTTTCCTGCTCGTTCTTTCGGCGGGAACCTCGAACTCACATGCCAGGGCCTGGCCCCGGCCCCCTCTCGGGCACTGACATATACGGAGAACTCCGGGCACCTCAGCAGGGTGACCACCCGCCGCCAGTGCGCGGCCAGCAGCGCACGGGCATCACTGAGCGGAACCAGGACAGAGCAGCACCATAGTCACTACGTTATTAGCCGCTCCTTTCATTAAGGCTCAAGAAAATGGGATTAAAGCCGTATACATCTATTTGTTGACCAAGTCTCCCCGGGTGCCGCAAGGGTACCGAAACGCCGACAGAGGGTTTCGCTGAAGAGTACGGAGCGAGCACAGGCGGTCCCGGGGAGCAGCTCCCCGGCGAGGAACCCGTCCCGGCTCTTCGCTACTCCTC
>JANHGB010015015.1:0-43140 GCA_026283785.1 Coracopsis vasa | reverse complement strand
AGTGGACATTGCTTCCTGAGTACTGAGCACATGCCCAGCACACAAGGTGCTACTGAGCTAAAAACTCCATTTTGCCTCTGGATTAAAACATTTAAAATTACTCAAAACCACATTTTATCCAACCCCTTTCTTTTTGATCATTTTTATCCCTTTATATATTCCTTGCATCTAGTACAGGATTTAAAGGTTTTATTAGATTAAAAAAAAGAGAGGAATATAAAAAAAAATAGTTTTCAGTTTAATTAGTCCTATTCTTTGAAGACCGTGATCCTACTCTTACTGGAGTTCAACCCAGAAAATGGGTAGGTAGAAGCAGGCACAGGCATGTCTGTACTCATTAATAATGCTTTAGGTATTCATTAAAATTTCTAAATTTAAGTTTTTGGAAGACAAAGCAGGCAATTACTGTACCTCAGAAATCTGAAAAGCAAATGGAAAAAAATCAGGACACAGTGATGTGTATTATTATGTGTAACACAGGAGTAGCTACAGAATCAAGACCAATATCTAATCAAGTCTAATAATCCTGTATGATATACACTGCCAGACAATCCCTGCTCCAATAAGTTCACTTTCTACC
Organism: Coracopsis vasa; assembly: GCA_026283785.1. Classification (NCBI taxonomy): domain Eukaryota; kingdom Metazoa; phylum Chordata; class Aves; order Psittaciformes; family Psittacidae; genus Coracopsis; species Coracopsis vasa. The sequence continues at coordinate 42,560 of JANHGB010015015.1, read as the reverse complement.
TAGAGAGCACAGCTGTTAGAAAGTAAGCAGATAACAGAGGGATTTAGTTACCCAGCACCTTCAACGAACCAGTAACAAAGCTGAAGTTAAACCCCAAAATGTAAGTCCCAAACTGGGTCTGCAATAACACCTAGAAAGACACAGGTTCATGTCCATGTTCTGGGCAACACTGGGGCATCACTACATCATCTCCTAGTTTTCTTCCAAATACATTGATCTGTCACAATCAGTTTTTACACGTATGCACAGTCACTGCAGGCTGCAAGCAGGGATACTGAGAGGAGTGGCTGATCACTCGAGGGTGGTAGTGCCATTCAGAGGGACCTTGACAGATTGGAGCAATGAGCTAACAAGAGCTTCATAGAACAATGGGCTAACAGAAGCTTCATGAGATTTAATAAGGGAAATACAAAGTCCTGCACATGGGGAAGAAAAACCCCATGCACCAATAAGCTTTTGCTAAGTTGCATGAAACAAACACTTGATTTTAATAGCAAAGCAAGAAACAAAGGTTCAATCTGAACAGAATTAAAACTCCGTGAAAAGGATGGTTTTAACAGTTACTGTAATCAGTGGCATTTTAATTATTCCAGCATCTTTTTGAGTATACCAAGAGCAGAGCCACTGGTAAAATTGGTTTATGGAAAGCATTATGTTCTACTCCTGAATCAACACCCAGCAAACATGGACAGAGGTTGGGTGTTTGGTCCATGTAGCAGCAAACAGCTTAAACAAGGCATGGAAAAAATATTATAAAATCTAGGGTTATATACCCCACCTTTACCCTCTACAGTCTCCTGAGTGTCCACTATAATTATCCCATCCAGTCCAGGAGGAAATCAGTTCTAAAGAAATCACTCACTTGCTGCTTCTAAGTATTATTTGTCTGAGACTATAAGGTGTCTGTGATAACTTGCTCTATTATTCTTTAATCTAGGTAAAGGAAAAATACAGCTGAAATAGAAAAGCTCTTGAGATTGTAAACTAAAATATGTTAATTTTCATTACATGTAAAACATGATTTAAGCTTTTAAGAGTATGTACTGTTATACAACAATCTGTTGCAAATGCAACTGAAACCCTGAACTCACATTTAATTGATGGGAATAAGCAGAATAAACTTGAAAATGGACATGATATTTTGCTTTCTAAAAGCCAAAAGATCTTTCTAATAAGACAACTTAGATGGAGGAGAAGGAAATAAACATCCAGTGAAATAATTATTTGTTTTCCTGAAATGTCAATTAACACAATTACATTTTTCATAAAATACTTAATTCTTGCATTAGTAAGTAAAAAAGTCACAAAAGCATTTTGTTTTTATTAAATTGACTTTAGAATTTAAAATGAATTTATTATTATTATTATTGCATCTCAAATAGATTTTTTAAGTGTTCAATGATATCAATTTGATAAAACAAAATGCTGCAAGTGGAAACCCAAATGAAATGCTTAAACCCAAAGTTATTTTTTACTTTGAGTTAAATATTTATCCTATAACTTTTGCAATGAAAAAATTAATGGGAGAGTCAAGAAGAAAGAAAAAAGGACAGAATTTTTATTTTGTATTGACTAAAACCAACCAACCAACCAAAAAACCCTTTGACTACATACGCTTTGATTTTGTGGAGTTTGAAAGAAATATACAGTCCATGTAAAAGCTAGTGTCCGGAAGATCTTAATGGCAGGGAAGACAGAGGCCCTGCCTGTGGTTCACAGCTTGCCCAGCTGGGGATCTAATCCTGAGTACTGCTAAACCTCTAATCACCCAGGGCAGAGAGCAATTGCAAATGAAACAAGCTCCAAATCTGTTTGCTTGTGGTGTTTATGCTGCACAACCCCAACTGTGAGCACATCTGGCAGGGACTTGTGAGAAATGTCAACTCCATTTGCCCTCTGTGGGTGTACCTACACAGGCAGCATAGTGTGGATTTGAGTCTAATCTCAAGTTCTGAATCTTCTGCTCTGTGTGTAAGCATGCACTCCATCTGGATGCAAGCCAAGGTGTACAGTGCGGTAGAGCAAGAGCCAAAAGGAAGATACCGTTGGGACTGAGCAGAGTGGGCAGTAGTACCTCAAGAGATACCTTCTTTTTAGCTCTTAGGTTTCACGGTGAAGGCTCTGAGACTGAGCTGTAAGGTCCAAAGCAGCAGCTGGGAAGAACATCCAAGACTGAATTTCACCTCTGTAGTGAATGCACTGTTTTCTCTTATACTGTAAAATGAGTCTGGTCTTGTCAATATAAGTGTGGTCTTGTCTATATAAGTGTAAGACAAGAAGGTCATTGCAAATAATGAGTGTGGGTTTACCAAGGGAATATTATGTTTGATTGACCTGACTGCCTGCAGTGATGATATGTCTTTTTATTTTGATGAGAGTGGTGGATAAAATATATTTGATTTCACCAAGACTTCTGACCCACCTCCACAGTCCTCTTTTCTGGAAGCTGAGGATTTATGGTCCCCTAGATGTCATGAAAGCTGCCTGGCCTGTTGATCTCAAGGGCTACCAATCAATTTCTTGACAACTTGCTGTAGGCCAGTAACCATATCAATGATCTGGATAATAAGACAGAATAGATCCTCAGCAATTTTGAAGATGCTAGGAAATGAGGAGTGGTTGACACTGAAAGGCAGAGCCTCACTCGAGATGGGGCCTTGAAGATAGGGCTAACAGGAGAAGAAGCTTTATTGGGAGGGTAGCACTGGAGCAGGTCCCCAGAGCTGGTGCAAAATCACCATCCTTAGGGGCTTCACAACCTAACTAGATAAAGCCACAGCTGACAGCAGTTGTTGGCAATGGCCCTGTATAAGAGGGAGGCTGGTCCCAATTAACTCCAGTTAGTTTCTCTGTGATTCTGTAAAACCTATCATAAATTCTAATTCTTTTCATTCTGTAATAATTACTAATAAAGAAACCCCACTGATTGGTGACTTTACATTGCTATTTATAGAAAATGCAATTACCCTATTTGTTTAGCTTTCTTTTGTCTAATGATCATTTAAGCCATTTATTTTGCTGTTTTGAATACTTCCAGTTCAATTGATAAGTGTATATGAGTATATTTAGCAAAGGCTGCAACTGTATTAACAGCCTCATCCACCTGACATTGTTAACTTTAACATTAGGCAGCACATCATGGTCCTGATCACTCATTGTCATTGAAGATATTTCTGTTCAAATTACTCATGCCACTTCACATGGTACTGCATGAGCCTTCATCTCTTCTCATAAACCATCATCCACAGTTATTGTATTCATATGTATCACAAATTAAACATAGTGGTCTTCATTTGAATCAGGTCTCGTTACAGGGGAGGAAAACAAGCTATGGAAATATAATGTGAGAGAAGAAATAGGACGGCTGTGGTTGGTTGACCCTGTCTGAACAGCAGTTGCCCACCAAAGCTACTCTATCACTTCCCTCCTCAGCTGGACAGCGGGAAGACAACACAACAAAAGTCTCATAGGTCAAGATAAGGGCAGAGAGAGATCACTCACGAATTACCATCATGAGAAATAAAAGACTGGACTTGTGGAAATCAGTTTAATTTATTACCAATCAAATCAGAGTAGGATGATGAGAAATAAAACCAAATCTTGGAATCAGTTCTCTACCTTCTTCCCAGGCTCAACTTCACTCCCAAATTCTCTACCTTCTCCACACAAGCAGTGCAGGGGTACAGGGAATGGGTGTCGTAGTCAGTCCATCACACGTTGTCTCTGCTGCTACTTCCTCCTCACATTCTTCCCTTGCTCCAGCATGGGGTCCCTGCTACAGCAGACAGTCCTCCATGGACTTCTCCAATGTGAGTCCTTCCCATGGGCTGCAGCTCTTCATGACCTGCTCCAGCATAGGTCCCTTCCATGGTACATCCTTCAGGAACAGACTGCTCCAATGTGAGCTTCCCACAGCCTCCTTTGGGTCCTCACTGGGCTGCAGACAGATATCTGCTCCACCATGGGCCTCCATGAGCTGCAGGTGGATATCCGATCCACTGTGGACCTCCATGGACTGCAGAAGCACAACCTGCCTCAACACGGTCTGCACCACAAGCTGCAGGGGAATCTCTGTTCCAGCACCTGGAGCCCCTCCTGCCCTTCTTCTGCACTGACCTTGGGGTCTGAGGGGCTGTTGTTCTCATGTACTCTTAATCCTGTCTCCAGCTATAGTTTTTGTTGTGCAGTTTTTTTTCCCCCATCTTAACCATGTTATCCCAGAGGCACTACCACTATCACCGATGGGCTCAGCATTGGCCAGTGGTGGGTCCTTGGACACAGTAGAAGCTTCTGGCAGCTTCTCACAGAAGCCGCCCCTGTCTCCTCCCACTACCAAAACCTTGCCTCGCAAACCCAATACAAAGGCAAAGAAACAAAACTGTCCTATTTTCATCTGGAACAGTTATTTTTCTTCCTAGTAGCTGGTACAGTGCTGTGTTCTGTCTTGACACATATGGCTGTCCTCAGGTATTTCCTGGTGTCTGCTGATTCCCAACAGAGAGCTCCCTCTTCACAAGGCCATGTAGCCACTGATGATGCTAATGTGAAGTAAGTGCTATACTTCTCCTCTGAGCTGGCTTTCCATGAGCAGGGGATGAGTTTTTGTGTAGGGTCCATGTTACAAGCATAAAACAGTTTGGGATTCTCTGGGAGGCAAAGAGTAAAACTCATTATAAAGTTTGAGGCATTGACTTGAGTGCTGAAGCACTTATTAACAACCTGATTCAGATCTAAAGAATCTCTCCAACAAAGGAGGCTCTTCTGCCAGTGAAGCACAATTTGAGACTCATAGCTTGTATACACAGGGAAAATTACCAGCATAATTATGCCAGTATAATTATTCTAGCTTAGCTACGCCAATAAAATTCTCCCTCTATGGACACTTCTGTCCCAGTATAAAAATACTTCTTTTCTATGGAGCTCATCTCAACATAATTTAAATCAGGACATTTATCTTGAGATAAGAAGGGACTGGGTACTTTAACTGGCAGTATATACTGGGACAACTGTACCAGTATAGTTAGACATTTCCATACAGGCAGCTTTCAGTTGTTCACAGGAGTGTGAGATTATGTCTTCTTGATGAAAGCTCTGGGTTTAAGTGTTTTCACATTGCTTCATCTACTGAAGTCAGAATAAATAATTATAAAAGAGAATCAGCTCAGTAATAGGATCTGATAAGCATATATCTCTGCTCAGCAAATTGCTGTGCTTGCCTCATTAGGATTAACCACCCTGCAGACAAAGAAGCCAAGTCGCAGCTTCTAAAGGATGCAGCACCAGATGGAAGATCCTATTCAAAAAATGTCTCAAGAGACGTCTTGGCATCTATTATTGAAGACTGTTATGGGCAAAGCCTTAAGAACCACCCCTGAAAAGGGGCAAGCAGATGCTGGTGAAACCTTTGTGAGGGTCCTGCAAAGAAATTCTAGAAGTTCTTACTTTTCAGCTGAGCTGTTGGATTTCAAAAGTCTACGTTATACAGCCCCATAGCCTGATGAAAATCCCTTTACCTGGATCTTCATGGGAAAAGCCTTCAGAACCTTGCCATTAAAGCTTTGTTGGCTCAGCTCTGCCCTGTGGTTAGTCACAGAGACACACAGCTCTTTAAGATCAATCGTGTTAAGAATTTTATTAGGAACTGAGAATCTCTCCTGCTATGTGTGAAAGAAATAAGAAGGAAGGACACTGTACAACTGGGCTTTTCCTTACTGCTTTTACAGAAACCACTCCAATACAAGACCAAAGGTCTCAGAACATCCACCATTACCAGATTTCCACACTAACTGGAACAATTTTGGCAGGGACTTGTGAGAAATGTCAACTCCATTTGCCCTCTGTGGGTGCACCTACACAGGCAGCACAGTGTGGATTTGAATCTAATCTCAAATTCTGGCTCCTGTGGTTAGCACACACTCAGGTATGGACTGAGGCCAAGGTCTAGAGTGCAGTAGAGCAAAAGCCAACAGAAAGAGCCCAGTAGGACTGAGCAAAGTAGACATCAGTGCATCAGGAGACACCTTCTTCTCTGCTCTTTTCAGGTGCCACAGTGAGGGCTCTGAGCCTGTGGTGCAGCAGAGCTAGCATTCAGCAAAGCAGCAGGGAAAGGAGCAGCCCATGGGATTAAGCATATTTAAATCCAATGTGAAGTTAATGGTTTGTGTAAGACACAGCCTGTGAGAAATGGAAGAATGAAAAGAAAGGCATTGAACGTGCTACCAAAAACTATTTCAGACTTGTGTGAGGAGGTATGCAGGGTCTCTAAACAGTTTGATGGACCCTGCTCAAAGGCCTGGCTGACCAAGAAGGAAACAGTCAAATTTGCTGGCCTGAATTTAAGGAAATGGTATTACACTTTCTTCAGCATTAGCAATGTAGCACCTGATCCGTAGAAGTGACCATCTGCTTCCCAGAAGATGCCTACATATGGCAGCCCAAGCCTCAGGCCATGCTAAATTCCTTACCAGATGAGGCATCCCTACTCCCTTTTGTAATTCATGATCCAGGATTGCTGGATTCAGGATTGTTGGATTCAGGATTGCTCAGCCACTAGATGTCTCTGCATACTACAGGGCAAAGCAGAGAGGCTTCAGGCCAAATCCAAAGAAAAAGCCGAAGAGCAATCAGCATGGAAGCCTCCCCATTTGTGTGTCAGATCTCTGCTTAGGCAATGTAGCAACGGGATGGTTTTCACTTCCTGACAGACTGCGTAGTTGTGAGCATACCTCAAGGAACGTGCTCCTTGCATGTCCTGGCTTGAATTATTGAGCTGGAACTTGGGTCTATCTGCAGGAGAAGAGGGAAGAAAAATCCCTTCCTCTTAAACTTGTGAAGAGGCAGATCTGGACTCCAGATTCTCCAAAAGGAGATTTTCTAAACTCACCAGATTCATCATCCCTGCAGACTGTCCCAGAGTTTACAAAAATTCTGCCACAAAGGTTCTTATCGACTTCTTCCTTTGGATAGGTCATAAAAGGACAGCAAGTGTTCCCTCAGATCCTTTCCCTGTGTTAGCTCTGCCATGTGTACTTGCGTACACTGCTATTTTCTAACAATATTCTTGTGTTCAGGACTTGTATTTAGCTCATTAGCACTTTGGGGCATGTAAGGTCAAGAGCCATAAAAATAGGTTGTGCAAATCTGATGGGGTCTGCAACAGATGCCAGCTTGTGACCTGACTGCAGAGGTAGAAATCAGTAGATGAGGAATGTGTTTAAGTGGCTGCAGGAATCTCTTTTGCCTGGCAAACAACCTTTTTGGTTTGTGAGACCAGGGCCTGTACCACCACACAAGTGCTGGGGGTCCTGCAGACACACAAACTTAGGGAGAAAAAACCCTAAGCCTCTTTATTTCTTCCCCTCCCTGAAACACATATATTGTGTTACAGACCCAGGTCCACACATTGCTGACATGAGAGCTAGTTTGGCAAGCTGTGCTAACGCAGAGGCTGAAACAGCTACAGTACCCAGACATTGCTGTGGGTGTCAGCTTGGAAATGCTCTTTCAAAAGACTCAATTTTTAGAGGATGAGAGCAATACCGATGTGTCAAACTGGGCACCCATGGAAGGAAAGCTGCATAAATCACACTTTTGACAAGCCTACCCATGAGGTCTCTACCTCATTCCCATTTTACTTTACTAATCCCAGCTTGCTTGTAGGCAAGGCAGCACATGATGGGCGTAGTCTGTAAACAGTAAAGCACTATATCTGCAAACACAAGTTCTGTGGTGGCATTAGGACCACCACACTATCCCACAGAAAGCTTTTCATGTGTCAGTGAGGGTGTTAAAGAATCAAATAAAAAGCTGGTACATTAAAAAGAGATTTCCAATATTACGGCTTATTACTCATCACTGACTCAGCTTGATAATATAAAGTCAATGAGAGAAGTTGCCAGCATTCCTTTGTGTTATAATCATTAAAGAGCAACCGCCAGCGTTCCCACACTTTCAACTTTTGCAAAATTGTTGCTCTTTGCCCTTTACCGCATCTGTGTTTGCATAACCGAGTGGTGTACAGCTTGTCGACACCTCTTTATGCCTTACCTTCCTCCCTCCAGGCTTTTGTTTATGTGTCATCAGAGCAAATCCACTTCTGAGGATTAGAACCTCCTTTTCCATAGTATACAAAAGGGATCGATAATTGCCGTATTAATTCTCAAGCATAAGCTCTGAAGGAATGAAAAAGGCCTGTACAATCAAATCCAATTTTAGGAGAAACAATTCAGGTAATTGCCTCACACCCTGCACTGCAGGGGTTCCTTTCTGGTTATGTTCAGTGTCAAGTAAAACCACCCAGTATGTAGGCAGGTAGGAAGAAGACAACAGTGTTTAACCTCCAGCCAGGGTCACTCCAACACTGATTCCCTCACCTCTATTAGCACATATGTTGCAGTGCCCATGGGCCCAAGTCATAGGGTGTAGAAACATGCTACCACTGCTAAGCAGAGAATTTGGGCCATGTCTGTCTTTGGTGGAATTTGGGTGCCTAAGGCCATGTTCAGTCACCTTCTTTGCACCCAAACCTTTGCATGCTCCTTTCCCACCTGCATCTGTCAACAACTCCTTACTCTGGACCTTGCTTATGTCTGATGAATTGCTTCACTTCTCACCAAGTAGGTGCAGGGGTTGCAGTGAATTTAGGCCATCTGTAAAAGTAACCTCTAGGTCCAAAGTGATGACCTGGTCCAGTATTCAGCACTGTGTGATACTGGAGGTAGTGAAAAATCTATTTTGCTTCTTATTATTCTATTATTCTCTGCTTCAGAGTTCCTGAGGTGCTTCAACCTTTTCTCCCACGGGTGCTCAGGAGCAGCCAGCTTTGCTCTAATAAGCGTCTAAATTGTTGCAGCTCAGAGGCAGACAATGAGGCTCTGACATGCTACCTCAGAAAGGCCAGATTTATTAGATGTGCTCAGACTATGCCTAATACGGAGAGCATCAAAACAACACTCACTCTTCTGACTCCTGCATACATCAGGACATTTAAAGACCAGTCTCCAGTGCCTGTTCAGACATATACCTTTGCCTACTGTTTTCCAGAAGTCAGCCAGATGTCCACTCAGTGTCTTTCAGAAATGAATCACCCCTATAAATGTATAAACTCACTGTATTGGCGATGAAGGCAATATGCTCCTCTGTTGAGGTCCTAAATTGTCCACTGCTTGTGTGGGGAAACCTAAGTGCCCAGCTTAGGTGGCATGAATCACCCTGATGGATCAGGTATCTGCTAATCTTATCATACTTAAATTTGATGTCTGTATTAAAGCAATTTGAACATGGATTTTATCCCTTATTGAAATTGTAGCAGCTTGCATGCACTGGAATGTTTGCATTCAGTCTTTGGTAAGTAAATACATAAAAGCAGAGATGGTTTCCTTGAACCTCAGACGCTGAATTACCTTTTAAAGGAAAGCTTTCCTTGACAGCTCAAATATAGCTACTGTTCAGCAGTACCACCTACTTCAACAGCAAGCAGACATTTTCTGGTCTTGATTTCTAAATGCTATTCCACCTCCTCTCTAGATTTCCTTTTTTGATGTTACATAGAGTATTTGCATAAAATCGAGGAACTAAGCCAAATACTTCTCTTACCACTTCAAAGCTACTGACCTCCATGAAGCTGGACTGGTGTAAGTGAGGGAAGAATCTGACGCAATAGGGTAGTTCAGCATAATTATACATCCACTGTCCAATACCACCAGAAGCCAACTAGCTGCAGTTGTGTCTGGCCAAGCCCAAAGTAAGCTTGGACTCAGCACCATACTAACACTGTCAGGCATCTTCTGGATCACAGCTGATTCATGCCCTTCTGGCTAACAGCATAGCCAGAACTTGCTTTCATCTGTCTACAAGAGGCTTTAGTAGATAATTCCTACAGATGGAGTTTAGACAAGATTTTAATACAAAGGAAGTCACAGTATGTTTCTTAAACTTCTGCATTCAAGCTACTGGGAATCCTGCTTACTATTTGAACTATGATAGGTGATCTTTAAGGTCCCTTCCAGCCCAAACCATTCTATGATTCTGTGGGTCTATGATTCTATGATATTACAGAAGGTTGTAGTCAGGCTGGGAGGTAAACTCAGTGCAGGAAATAGTTACAAATCCAAAATGGCAGTTTTGTTATGTAAATTAGAACCCCTTTCTTCAGCCATGAGGAGAATAAGCAAATGGCTGAAGCGGTTGTGTTTCTCTACATTCATTAAACCAGAGCATCCTAGGTGATGTCTTAAGGTTGTCACACAAAACAAATCTTGAGGTTTTGAAATAGGAGAGGCTAGTTGGACTATCATTCCAGTAAATGCACAAATCACTGTACTGTATATATACTGTGGCATATGGGCTGTGTGAAGTGCTAAACACTTCAGGTGTATTTCCTAGAAGAAAGTAATTTGAATGTTAAAGCCCTTCAGCCATCCAACAATGACATGATTTCACGTGACTGTACCATTTTATTGTATAGCATTCCTTTGACTACATTACTCTATGCCCCAACAATCAGTCATTAATTCTGATCTGTGAACATAGTTCAGATTGATCTTAATTAATCTGATTCATAGTATATTAATGCTCAATTCAGCAGTGTATTTCAATATGCATAATAATACTAGTAATAGATCTGGATTTAGATTTAAAACAAGTGTGAGTTTATGACAGAGGCTGCATAGAAGAAGATCAAATGTGAATACTGTGACTGAATAAGCCAGCCTTGGAAAAATAAAATCCAGTTTTTTAAATCACACATTCAGGATTAATAGGTTTGGGAATTCACGTTCCAATACAACATCTGCATTTATTTTCAATTAAATTGAGATAAGACAACTTCTGTGAATGAGCAAATGGGTCAAGCCTACAAAGTTTGGTTTCATATGATTTGGGTTACAGTAGTCATTGTTGACTCCAGAATCTTCTCATGGACTGTGAGCCTGGAAACCCAGTACTGCGGTCAGTATGACTCCACTGCTCACTTGCACCTGAGATCACTTGGACTGATCTTTGTTTGCAGCTTTTGGTCATAGACATTTTCTGCCAATATCCACTCACCACAGTTACAGATCACATAAGGGTCTGGCTTTTGGCTACACTGCATATATGTGCTTGAATGTGCTCAAAACTTTAAAAATAAACTGAAGTTAGGATAAAACCGTATTCCATGAGAGTTAATAGAAGTTATATTACTGCAACCCATTGGTTTGATGTTAGCTTAATGGCTGTTTCCAACAAATATATTAACTATTTAATTAACTGCAAATAGATTATTTTACTTTTCCATAGAGTCTTTGTATTCTACCAGGTTCCCTGTTATTTCAGGGTGTAGTCTTGATATGCCATAGCATGATATAATTCTTAGTGGCACTATCAAAAGTGTTATAACAAAACATGAAGCTGGGAAAAGGATAGCTCACACTATGATGACATGTAATTATTTCAGATAGCAAACTGCTGCAGGCGAAGTCTGATATACTTTCATTAACCATAAGCATGCATACCCTGCATGTTATCCACTGCTCAGGAATGAGGCTTTCTTGAGGGAAGACATACAGTCTAGTGGCTGCAGGAGAGGACTAAGTTTGGTTTTGAGTTCTCTACATACAGTGACCTTGTACAACCCTTTTGTTTTCACTCTGAAAACTGTGAAGTAGTGACAGAGAAATACTAAGCCATTCTTTCAAGGAGCATTAGCAGGTTTGACTCATTAATAGCAATATTGCCTGTAAGGTTTTGGAACGTAACAAACTACACATGAACATAGCACCAATAGGGATATCATGGAATAGCAAGAGTAGAACTGCTCCACAAGGAAAGATGAGCTAGAAGCTGAGGCACGGGTTGTGCTCTCATCCGTAATATATCACGCAACAGGGTCTGTTAAGAGTCCCACACAAAGAGCAAACCAGGTTCAGAGTCTAACCAGAAGTCAAGCCAGGAACAAAATTAAATAGAACTACAAGGTATACGCAGTGTTCATCTAGGCACACCTATGATATAGCTCTTAAGGCCCAGACACGAACTTAAATAGAGCTCTGGGATCAGTGGTGAGGTGATGGCTGGAAGTCTCAGGTGAACCTGGGCCAGTTTAAGATCGTTTAGTGTAGGGACCTCCTGCATCATCAGAAATGATTCCTGATATCAGAGTGAGTCACACTCAGAAATCCTATCTGCAAACTCCAACTTTAAACATTGAAAGTTTTATCTCTTACTTCTCATAATGAGAAACTGTCAAAGAGTCTCAAAATTAGGTACCTTCTGTGTCAAGTCTACATGTTGCTAGCTGACAGCCATTTATTCTCATGCCAAAAGTGGCCTTTAGTTGAAATAATGTCTCTTTTTAAAATTTCTGTTGCTCCCATTCCTGGGTTTTTTTGAGTTTTGGTGGATTTGTTTGGTTGTATTTTTTAATTAAGAACAACGGTATCAGTACTTTGTTATCACTGCTATATTGCATTTGCTCTTATACAGCCACATCACAGCAGTGATACCTAATTAGCCTGTGATTGACTAGTGCACATTACTCTTTGCATTTCTGTCCTTTTCAGTAGATGCAACTACAGTCTATACTGGAAATTCTTGTGATTATTCACTAAGCACATGACCCTGCACCTCATATAGTTACACACACATCCATTTCTACTAGCTCGCTCATCAAAATTCTTCATTGTCTCCCATATCCTGATGGTCTGCTGTATTGATGATGCCTCTTAGCTTTGTGTCAACAGCTAATTTAATTTACACACTCTTCCTGTTTATGTAAAAGCCACTAATGAAAAACTTGGCAATGTGTGTCAAGAGGAATCCCTGATGTTTTGTATCTCTTCTCATAGAGTCAGTTGATAAACTTGTGAAAGAATTCAAGTTGGAAGAGACCTTTAGAGGTTCATTACTCCTTTGCTCAAAGCAGCATTAAAATCAAAGTTGGATCAGATTGCTCAGTCCATTAAATTGTTTTGCAGCATGTCCATGGTTGTTTCATCCTTTTGATGTGAATTTCTTGTGAATCCTGAAATTTTTAAAAATTCCCTTTTGTCTTTTATTTCTATACCAACACCATGCTGTCACTTGGCACTGTATTTGGTGTTTACTGAAGTCTAACAATCATAGCTCTGTGCCACTTCATTTCTCTGGAAGTGAAATATTTTTATTTACTTCACTTCTTGCTACTAATTCTGAATACCTAAAATTGGGTGTTGGCCTTCCTGTGGTATGGAGGTTTATTTCATATTCCCGTTTTCTTCTCAGACTATGAGAATTCATGAAATGGAAAGGATGGGCCTTTGAGATCTCAGAGCACTATAATTTCTTCCCTCAATCAAATCATACGACATAAAATTTTAATGTGTAATCCTATTTTATTATTATTCTTTCTCTTTCCTACAAATGCTGCAGTCATGCAATCTGTTTGTCCTTAAATGAAACTTCCTATTGCCACACTGGAAACCAGCTTTTCCATTCTTGACATTCTTTGTAAGTCAGCTGGAACTTAATATGAACTTAACACCCACATACAACGGTCTTATCCAAATACACCATTTCTCACACTTCCTTGAAGTTAGATGTTTTGGCAGAATATTGTGTACCTATTTCAGCAACACAGGGTCATTTAGGAGAAAATATTCATGCTAAAAAAAAGAAAAAAGAAAGTAAAGAAGAGCTTTTATGCGACCATTATTGAACAGAGTCAGTGGATAAAGAGGTTTCCAGTTTGGACTGTGCCACCCGCTGACCACTGAAACTTTTGCCAGTGCATCAGGCCAGTTCTTCCACTAGCATAAACCGCCACAGCTAGATTAAGTTTATGCTTATCAGCAGCCAGCAAAAGGTGCCACTACACATGGGCCAAATTGTAATTGCTGTGCACAGCTAGTAAGGATTGAGACAGCCTGAAAGAACAACAATGAGACCAAATACTTTCATCTTTATGTCACTGATGCAACTAAAAGCAGAATAGATCAGTGATGATCAAAGCCTTCTGAAAGTGTCTAATAACAAACTGGTGGTGCAAGCTGCACTGCTTTGTTTGAAGTCACAACTGCAAAGTTACAAGTGCAATATAGCAGTGGTAGAGCCTGGTCAGGCTTAATCCTCCTTGGTGACATCAGGAGTATGGTTTTTTTAAGATAAAGATCATAAACTACGTGCGAAGTACAAATAATAGTGTCTATTAAATGGTGTGAGAACACAGCTTTCTCCTCTTAGATGTATATCCCGTATTTTTAAGAAATGTGGTTTTGAACTTGACACCAAATGTAGATTTTACGGATGATTCATGAAACTCATACTTGCCAGTACTATTCCTATAGATGCTAGTGTTCTGCTTTGGGAGTTTGATGCCAGCCTTTTGGATTTCCGCTTTCCTGACAGCTGCACAGTGGATCACAATATCTCTTGGAGTCATGAGAGACAGAAGAGGCTGTTGATGCCCAAATCCCATTGCAGTACAAATTTAGAAGAGGCTGAAAACCAAGAGAAACAGGAATTTTGACTCCGTCATGGGGCTGGGGCAGAGCAGATGTATCTCCCAGCATAGAGGTAGGAAGTAAGCTCGTCCCTACTTGCTAAGTCATTTGCTTGCTTAATACAAAAAACAGGAAGGCAGGCAAAGTTCTGTAGCCAGTAGTGTGGAAAAACTACTGCAAATAAGATGAAAACTAACACAAATTGGAAGTGATCACAGGTATGGAAGCAATGGACTGATTGGTCAGACTGTATTTTTCCTTAAGAGCAATCCCACTGGAAATACAATTAACTTACTGCTTTGCACAGGTACAGCTAGTACACAGCTAGAAACACCTATGCACAAGCAGGCACAAAATGGGATCTATGAACCTATTTCAGGATTGAATGAGGGAGTGAAAGATTAGTTGAACACTGGGGCTTGGGGTAAGCAAACAGGTGCAGTATGAAACTACGACAGACATGTCTTCAATGGATATTTTGTTCTAAATCAAAGCTTACTGCCAACTAATAAGGTAAACACAGTATAGTTCGGTTAGGAAAGAAGTAGGTTAAACCAGCTGTTCATTTACTTTTTCTGCGTCAGGAGCAGGAACTCAGCAAGTTCCTTGAACACGGCATTCTCTTTTCTTTCAGCTTTATATACCTGCCTTCATAATCTCCTGCCACATTTCTTTTTTCTTACCCTGAATACTGCAGGCAATAACTATGAAACTCTTTAATTTAACAATATGTTCTTTGTCCTGCAACTGTTCCTGTTTTGCAACCACATAGATTATATGTATGGGCCTGTAGGAATAGTCAAACAGTTAATAAGGGTAGGGTTTGGCAAGCTTTCACTATGTACAAATTCTACAATCAAGTCCTGACAGGAAAACACTGTATCTCCTGTGGTTCCCAGTTCTGACTAAAATATGCAAAATATCACTACTGGGAATGATACCTATTTCCCAGAGAGCCGTAATACCAGTTTTTTCTTATCAATGCATCATTGAAAGGCATTTTGTTTATAGTTTATGCCATTTATTTTCCCAGGCATATTAGATTTTCAAAAGGGACCCATGGTTCATTGTGCCTGTCAAAGGTATAGAAGTACTATTCCAAATTGCATTATACCTTTAATACAGTATGAATGAAAGAACTAAAGAGACCTGTACTAAATACATTTTAAACTCTGAGGTTAAATATTCATCTGCTTGGTTCCTTGGATCATCTCTTTCCACCATATACCCCTCCACTTGCGTGTAGTGTACATCCTTCAAGAAGACAGAAATGCACTGTGCAAAATGCACCACAGCACAGACATACCACAGCATAGGTGAGAAGAGCAAGTGTTTATCCTGCAAAGCAATTGTAGAAACTCAGTAACTGATCCTGCCAACGAGAAGGGAAGCAAAGTGAAATCCAGCATGTTCCTCTAGAGGTATGTCAAGAGCAGCAGGCATAAAAGGAGAGAAACACAGTAAACAAAAACCACTTTATTTGTATCTAATAAAGTAAACAGTAATCAGTGTGAACATGCACAGAGCCCAGATCTGGAAGGTAAGGAAGTAATATTTTTGCATAATCCGTTTTTAGACAAGAAAGGTATTTAAAACCCTTCATGTGGGCTTGGGCCTTGGACCCGAAGACTTACTGAAGCAAATTATGAAGACAGAATTCAAATGTGAATTTTCTCCTCTCTAAAATTTGCCTTTTAGAATTAAAACCTCAAAAGACTCAGAATTCTTGCTCTGACCTCAGAAGACTTAAAAAAAAGGTTACTTACTTAAACCACTGGAATGCACAGGAGCAAGTCTTCTCATGAGGTTCATGGTCAGCTCAAAACCAGAAGGTAGGAAAACTTGGTCAAGTATTTTAGGTGTCTACAACTCAGAGATTTAAATTTTAAGGAAATGTGAGAAATCTATTGTTTGGCTATGCTTTTGCTCATGTTTTAAATAGGAACCCAGTTTCAAATTCAGCAAGACCAGAGCCCCTCCATCCTCTGTCAAGATCCATCCAATCTGCTAACCAGGGTGAGGCATGGTCTTTCCAAGGAGAAAGTGTTCTTCTATGATACAGTGGCCTTTAACCCTGGCAGAATTTGGAGGAGCAGCCTCGCTCGTTTTCTCCATTAACATTCAGTTAGCTTTACCTTCACTGAAGCTCATTAAATTTCCTTGCCAGTTTTCCATGAATACAGGAACATCCACCCTGAAAACCATAAGCACCAAAAAGCACAGGATAATTCACTCTTCGTTCTGCTTTCGAAAGAGCTCTAAAATAAACACTCTAAGGAGAGGCAGTGAGAAGAGGAGTGTTCTAGCAAAACCAGAAAGTAACTAACACAAAGGTGAAAATAGGTGGGAGCAAGAGAAAGAAGCCTCACCACACAGCTCATGAGTGACCAGAACTGATGGTGCAATGCTGGTCTGCGCTCCAGCCAAGGAGAAAGAGCAAAGCTCTCTTCTATATAGAAGCAATTGAATAGCCAAGCTCTCTCACTTTCCTTTTGCTTTAGGGACAAGTCCTGCTTGCCATAAAAGTCTTCTCCAGGAGCTTACCAAGCCTCCTTGGCCATAGGAAGGAGGAAGAGGACAATTCAGGGTATGCTGTATGCTGTATTCTACAGGTTTTCTGTCTTCAGAAATGCAAAAGTGTGGACAGGAGTAACCAGCTCATCTCTCTCCCTGTGATTTCAGTGTGTGTGTCTGGTATGGGACTTGCGCAGATGCCATATAGCTCCTGAATCTTTGCCACCTATGGGGAGAGCAAGTCTCCACCCCTGTGGCAAGCCCATTCCCCTTTGGGCTAGGCAAATCACGTGTATTTCTCCCGTAATGAGTCTCTGAGAGCTCAGAAATGAAACATCAATGCGCAGTGCCATATCTCCTAACTTCCTTAGACCTGCTGCCTAATTAAACCTGCTTCACTCCTATGCCCCAGGTTTTCTAGGGTCATTAAGCCAGAGCTAGTTGTTGTTCTTGCCAAAAATGCATGCATCCATCTTCTTCCTGCTCTTTCTTTAGATTCCTTCACGCCAGGGGACACGGACAGTAGCAGAAAGTTACACCTCCTGACTAATCCAGTGTTTTAATCAGTATGGACTATTGTTCTGGCTCAGTGGTGTTTAAAATGGTATTCCTCTTACCAGACCTGATTTTCCTCAGGATAGATCTGTTGCACAGATGAGCATATTTGCCCAAAGCACTACAAGAAACAGGTAAATATTTTCACTTCTCTCTTCTTTCAAACTCACTGCCATCACTGGAGTTGACTGGCCCCTGCAGAACTGCTACTTACCCTGCAGTGCACAAGGATTGTAACAATACTCAGAATCAGGATAACACAAAACCATCCATGATTCCTTTAAAAACAACTTCTCAATACAAATGTATTTGCATACATTTGCTTTGGTCACTCAAAGGTCCCAGCCATTAGAGGTATGCAGGAACTGACCTTAGTGATTTCCCTCTAGAAAGTAAATCAAAAGGACCTAACCAAATTACAAACATAAACAGTAGACCTTATCTGCTTATATCATTTGGCTGTCTTCTAAATGCTTAGACTTAATATTCCAAACAGTTAGGAATATAGTTATCTGTAAAGTGCCATGGTCATTCATGGTGTTATATAAATGCATATTATGAATTAATAACTACAACACTCACTGCCAGTATTTTAAAAACTTACGTGAGCAGCCTCATGAAGAACAGAACACATCACTTTTATTAAGCTTGTAATACAATCAGCAACACCAGTGGACAACAACCAAAGCCCTTTTTGGACATGTCACAGTCTAGGGGATAGCTTTCCCTCTCCTCACACCTCTCCACACTCTGCACCCCTTCAACCATCATGCTTCGAGCCACTGCTGCTCCTGTTGCTCAAAAGCTGACCCCAACCGCAGGCCACAAGAGCCTGGATGTCAGTCGTGCTTAGTCTCAAGATCTGACTCAGTGCCAGCACCCGCAGCTCCTCCCTGAAGCAAGTTAAGATCAATGGCATATGCAGTGATCAGAAACACATTCAAGAAAACTATTTGTTACTTAGTACTAGGAACAAAGCACTTAGAGACTAAAGGGTTTCAGAACAAGTAGGCTACACGTTTATCTTGCTTAAAAATCTTTCTGTTCCCCAAGGGTACTGCAAAGTAGACCTCACATCTCTTGAAACTTGCTCTTCATCCAACCAATACTCCTCAAAAGAGTCAGTGACCTGAGAGAGCATTATCTTTGAGTCATATCCCTAGACGCTCATCCTTAGCACTCAAAGCAATGCACTTCAGTCTGTAGGTGTATCAGTGGTAACCAACAATCTACTGTATTAATGTGCTAATGCATTAATGGAATTTGATCCTGCCTGGTGGAGTCAATGGTGAAATGCTGAATTCATACAAATGTGTTATTGACTGGCTACAGTCTGAAAAATACTGCACACAGCTACGGAGCACAAATTCATCTGCTAGATTTCAGACTATTTACTTTTCCCACCATTCACCTTCACTTGAGCTGCACTGTGCAACTTAGTTTCCCCTACTGCCTCTAAATCTTCATTTATTTTATAAACTGACTAGCAACAAATCATCCACCAAATTCTCACCCCATGCAGAGTCCTACATAAGAGATCCTGCACTAAGCAGGACAATGAGGAAAACCATACTGAGAGGGTCTTTCTTGAATACTGAGGTTCAAAATTATATACTAAGTGATCCCTCTTTGCCTAGAGGCACACAACACAGCTCCCTCCTGAGTACTGACTCCCCATCTTTCCAGGCTCCATCCTGCTCACACCACAACTTTCCTTACAACACACAGAAAAGCCAGCGCAGAACACAGCTTCTTCCCAAATTGCCATTTCAAACTGTGCACAGCCCACCAGGGAGGCCCTTGTGGTTTAGCAAAGCCTCAGAGAAGACTTGTAACTGCTGTCATGGAATTTGGCCACAGGATCAATAAAAGTTGGAGAAGGAAGAAGGAAATTTGGAGACAAGTTCAGAGGCATGTAATGAAGAGGGAAAAAGAGACTGCTGAGAGGGGCAGAGAGCTCCCACCTAGGGCCATATTGCAGCATCTTGGTTGCCTTTGCTTGCTGATTCTACCAGCCCTGCACAATTGCCCTGCAGTACAGGGAGGCTGTACAGACCCTTTCCTTCCTTTCCCATGAAGCTCTATGGCCTTTTTGATGTCACAGCTTCCCCTACATGTCCTCCTTAACATCACTCCTCTTAGAAAGCTTGTTTCCCCTCTGTGCCTGGGGCCCCGAATTCTCAGCATCTTGGTAATGACTACATGTCCTTTGGATCAGGCCTTCAACAGGCAATACCTGTTAAAGAGAAGAAGAAATGGGAGGGAAAGTAAGAGGTGTATGATGAATCACAATGAGCTCACAGGATTTTGATTGTGTAAATAAGAGGAGTGTTTAGTCAACAGAGTGTGTAAAGTTATGATACCATGGCAAATTGAAGAGAATGGATATATCTTTGTTAATCCTGCTGCAGCCTAGATTTATTCTGGAACAAAATGTCTCCCAAGCATTGTCAGCTCGAGGTAATATTTGTAAAGTCATGAGGTGTCACGCAGATTGCATGATGGAATTGCGTAAGATGACTTTTACGGAGTCAGCTTTTTCTGAGGTGTAATACATATATGTCACATTAATTTGTGCTAGATGAAAGGTAGATTTTTAAGAACTCCTGCCTCCTGTAATGGTAAATGTTAACACCTAGCAGACTGATCGTTAATAAGATATAATTATATATAATAATGGGTTTATATAAATACTGCAAATAAAATGCTGGAGAAACCCAGAGCAATAACAAGAGTACGAGAAATGTAAGGCTGATCTAGACAAGCAGATAAGTGTAGTGCAGTGCAGAGAAGAAATCTTGGGGCAGAAGAACATCCATTTTTAGGTAAGCATGAAACTTACCTAATTTTAAGAGATTGCCTGCAGACATTATTGTTTTTTCTCTTCTACCTAAATATGTGATTTGCCGTATATAACAGAATTTTGGGAGAGATTGTAGAAACAGTCGGCAAGATTTTGACAGTAAATCTTCACAAGAAGAACCAAGAGAAAATAAAAAGCCACTTTTTCTAGGAATTAAAAATAAAAACAGGACACTCAACTGGTCTGAAAAGGTACAAAGTTCTGGACATAACTTGCAACGTGTGTCAGATTGTGAACTCCACAATGTAACCACAAGACAAAGTGGCTTAAGGAGTGGTTTTACTTGGATCTCTTAGGGTGTGCTTAGATGGCATAATGTGATTTCAACACACTTCTCAAATGCCTGAGCATATTTATCCTGGCCACTTTATGCTAATCATCTACATAGTTACTATAGGCCCTCAGCTCAAACTATAGATATGGCAAGTCCAGCCTACACTTCTTTGAAAGCAGACAAGATACTTTTAAAATAATATTGTCATGCATGATGCCTGCCTCTGACTGTAGTCAGCAAAAAGCTCCAGAGACTAGTCAGCAAATATTCTGGAGACTGCATTCAGAAAATAATAAAATGCCCTTTGGGTTAGGATTCAAATCTCAGCCTATCCTTTGGAAAAAAGGCAAAGAAAACAAATAAAACAAGCAAGCAAGCCACCAGCAAAGAAAAGAAAGGTTTAAAAATCTTCAGGAGCAGAAAAAGAAGTGTTCTAGTCCCTTTCTGGCTCCAGCATTAATAATTTCATAATCATCTCAAATATAAAGAAGGTTTGAAAGCTTATTGCTATTTCTGTCATCAATGGCCTCCAGTTTTGACCGTACTGCTCTAAAAAGGGAGTGAAATGTTCCTTTGGAGCTTCCCAAAAATGCAAAAATGCCTCACCTTCAGGCTTATTATAGCAATAACTCAGGGCTGTATCCTTTTTAATCCCCAGGTTCTTGTGCAGTTTACCTATATACCTCAGAGTTATTGTACCTCAAAAATAAATCCTGGAAGATCTGTACCCAGGGATATCTCTCACAACTTTAGATGTGGAGCAGCGCCGGTATGACTGAGAGGAGCAAGAACAAATTGAGTGGGAGAAGAGGGTAAAAGGCAGGACAGCTACCCAGCATGGGGTCAGAAAGAGGGATACTACTGAGTACAGATTCCAGTCCTGGGCATACTTATTTTACTATTTGTACAATTATGAGGTATGCTGCTACTGACCTAAAGAAAGGCTTTTTGCTTGATTGATTGTTTTTATTTAGCTATTACACGTTAGCCGAAAGTTCTACACGTGGAAATACCATAATTCTTTTTTTTTCTCCCATGGCCACTGTTGTACCAAGTACTTCCAGACTGACAGTTTGAGGAGATTAGTTACATCTACAGATATATGTAGAGCTCTGTACAGCCTTTCTACCTGTTCTTCACTGAGACAGTCATGTTGGCAGTAGGCTGGCTGGCTATAGCCTACCTCTTGACTTCTTCCAGGTAACTGCTATTCCTACTACATAATACACATGCTTTTGTTAGTTTACTCTAGCCCAGAGTTTCTCTCTTGCCTAAAGCCTTTGTCTGTGAACTTTTACTCCTCTACCCCCAATCAAAATGTCATCTTGATAATTGTTTACACTCCACATACAGAGAAAATTATATCTTGGTTTCTGGTAAAACATTTCAGTAAGCAAACAGTGTCCCAGAGACATGTCTTCCGAAAGCATAAATACGTGCTTTTTTCTTCTAACTCCATCTACTGGAATATCCACCTGGAAAAATACCTGTTACACCACAAATAAACACATTTCTCTTTGCTGGCAATAGAAAGTGTTCTCGTCTTACATGCCTGTACACAGGAGAGGATTTTAGCTTTCATATCTGCCATTTATGTTCTTGCATTCTCTCTACTGCTTAACAATTTGATCAACTTATATCCCCATCTATCTCCTCTTCTAGCTTTAGGGTAGAAGAAAGCAGCTTTATGGTAAACTTCTTGACACCTGTACCCTGTGGAGAGATTTCTCCATCCCCTGAAATATGCCTTTAGGCATGTCCTGAAGGACTTTAGTCCTGCCTTCTTCCAACAAAATGCCTTCTTTAGGAAACTAAGAGCTTGCCATACTTCTAACCCAGAACTTGTTTTCACACCACTGCTAAAATAGTGTTGCAATTTACAGGTTATTATTTTTCCTACACATGAAATGCAAATATATCCTGCAATAAAGATAAACACTTACTTTTCACCACAACGCCTCCTGTTTTAATGCCAGTCTTTTCAGCAACATCACAGCTCATGTACTAGCGTTTAGTGCAAAGTTAATAAATAGTCTGCCTTAGGTAGACAGCCCTGATGTCTTCTGCTACAGTGAAGTCCTTGAGGAATGCCTGAGGCTGGTCTGCTCTGAGCCAAAGTTCACATGCTTTGCTGCCCCTGAACTCTTTAGAGATATTTTGCCTTCTCTACCAGGTCTGAGCTACTAAATCACCATCTGGTCACTATAAAAGTAAACATGGACTCAGATTTTATTTGGCTGGCAAATTCAAAACAGCCTTTTTAGGTTAATTCTGTCTCTTATTAGTCTCTGTCAAACTTTTATTTTGAGTTCAGTGTGACCTGGTCTCTCATGAAGACATCCACTGAAATTTCCCCGCAAGCAGCTCTTCAGCATTAGATCAAGGTCACAATCTGTTCTACAATTAAACTTTCCTCTCTCAGTCAAATACTAAAAACTCTTTTTCACTGGGATCCAGTTTTGGTATTTGAATTTTATACACTTATTTTTGTAGTGCAATTTCATACCGACTTTTCTCCACTTGAGGTAACTGAAAACAAACGTAAAAAGAATATCCAGGTCTGATCTTGTGAGAAAAAAGGTGTGGTTTTGATAGGCCCCCTTTTCTTTGACCCTTTGCTTGCAGATAGAATTAAGTATCACCTAAGCATCCAAACCTCTCTATTTCCTTACATATTTTCAAAGGGTTCCCTCTCAGTGACATGACAGTTGTGCCATTAAGATATTTCTCCTAGTATGTTTGTCTTCCTTGTAATATTTGATGTCCAGCCATCTTCACTTCTTTCCATGACCCGATTCAAATTGTTTCCTCAAGAGAAGTGAGATATTTCTACAGAGCTTCTCTCTCCCACTCCTTGTATGGGACCACAAGGCACTTAAAAGGCACAATTCTAAATCTGGTAACAATTAAACCTGGCATCTATAGTTTAGAAGTTCACTCATTAACGTTCGCTAACATCACACTAGCTCATGTCAAGAACGTACCTAGAGAACAAGGGTTAGCATCTGCAATATCAATATTGTGCTTGGGACTTAAATGGTTTTTTTAACACCTGAATTGTTACAGGGTAAGAGAGGCAGACTTTGGGTGGCAGCCTCAGGAAATAATTACGAGTCTTGCTGTCAGTGAGACAAAAATAATCTCAGACAACTTCTGTGTATCCAGACAGAAGTCAATTTAAGTGAACAAACAGATTAAACGTCATAATCTTGCAGAGGCCACGATCAGGAGCATTGCTGTTTTATCATAATAGAAACAGGGAAAAAGAGGCCTTAGGAGTCAACTGATCCAAAACTGCTTTGAGCAATGCATTTGGAGCCAAAGATATGATGTCCCATTCCTGAACAGTGCTATTTTTCTGTGTTTTTTTGTTTAAATAAATAATTGTCAGATCTGACCCCTGCCAGAGAACAGCATGCGAAAGAACCCTCCTAAACCCAGCCCCAAATGGCAGGCTAGATTTCAATCTGTCGCCGTATCCAAAACAGTCAGTGATGTTCATGTAACAGATTCCCTTCCTTCTAGTCTCTGTTTGATGTTTTCCAAGGTTTTTGTAGGACTTGGATCCTTTTTGGAACCACAGGGTGTTTACTGTACCAACCACTGGAATACATTTTGTTATGAATTTCCCTGCCCATTTATAGAAAATATGTATACTGTCTGTTCTTGTAGTGTTAACAGGCTTCCTTAATAAATTAAAAAATAAATGTAGAAAAACAAAGCATTATCCTTCAATGACTTAATAAGACTTTGCATCATCATCATCATTATTATTATTATTATTATTAAAGTATCCCAGCAACAGAATAATAAAATTACACTGATGTGAGCAATTCACACACCTTTGATTAAGGATGTGTCAGCACTTTCCCGCATGAATCCTTCTTTTTGGTGGAATGAGAAGGAGTGGGAAAGAGATAAAAATCGCCTGCTGTAATTCTTTGTGGGCTGCTCCCTGGCAGATGATGTTCTAACACAGGAGCCGCTTCTTTATTAGTCCAGCTTTAAAGAATAAATTAGTCTGAAACATTTATGATCCTAATTTTTAGGACTGTCTTTGCATTTAATTTGCAGGCCCCAGTGACTGCCTGATGGATCAGTTAGTTTGCTCACTGCTTGTCTAAGGACAGGTTTACCAATGTCATGTGTGAATTTTGGAAACCAGCATACTTTAGAGGTGTGACCATGGTTTACACAGCCTTGTTCGCTCTTATGCATCCAAATCCATTACAGAATAAATCCTGCAGAGCAGAGTCTGCCAGTTTAAACCACCAGTGCTTTAATGCAGGTATAACAAAACCCTGTATAGTTAGAAGTTAAAGTCTGAAGTGGGACCCGAGTTACAACATCCGTCTTCAGGTGCCTGACTTATCTCCTCTGATGTCTAAAAAGTCAGTAGTTGGCCCTAGTAAAACAGCTCAGACACCAAGACTTCCTAATGTAAGCAAGAACGAGATCAGACACTTCCTGAGGGCAATTCAGGGCTCCTAGGTGCTAAGCCAGGAGTTTTCTTGAGCTCTTGGGTAGGAAACGGTTCCAGTGAGGAGTGGAGGCGGCAGACAAATGCTTCATCCGTCTGTGGCCTTAACCCAGGTCATGCAGCAAAAAGTTCTTGAGTATCAAGGCCTCTTCTGAAAGCAAACCCAAAATAGCTTGATGAGAGGACTCAATCCACTTTTTTCATGACAGCCTAATGGTTAAAGTACACTCACAGGAACAGAGGGTCCCAGGCCCTCATCAGCCTGAGGGCCTTCTAGCCTTCACCTCGTCTCCAAGGCATGATATAACTAACCACCAGTAAACTACATGCTGACTTCTTGCACATCTCCCATCCACATAAGCCCAATTGGCACATCCAAAATGGTAACAAGAAAAAACTAAACGAGGAAGAGTGTGACCCTGTAATCATGTGAGTGAAACATGGTACTGGGAGAAGAAAAACCTGATTTGGGGTCATCATTATGTTCTGGCTTACCTATATATTTTCTACTAGATAGTTTGTCAATATAAACCATGAGTAATCTGGGCTATGAGTCAGAGCTATTCTTGTTGACTGACAAACCCAGTTTACTTCTCATGGAATAAGATATATTGCAAGGCAAATAAAAGTAGCAGTGGCTTGTCTGTTAGTATTTAGTATTTATATTAACTCATAGTGGTAACAGACAAAAAGCCTATGCCTATGCCAGTAAATTAAACAGTCCCATGGAGCATTGCAGGACATCAGAAGTCCATCATCTCTACTGTTTAATTGAGGAATGGCTCACAGCACATTTCTGGCCTGTGACAAGTAACACAGTCCTAAACAATTCCATTGGAGTTAGCACAGGCTACTGCCCACTCCCAACAGGCAGCCTGGATGCAGCCACCCCCTCTTTTGGAGAACAAAAGAATTTAATAACAGGGAAACCATGCCAGAGAAGGGCTGTAGGCATGTTTTTAGTGCTAGAGGTATTTCCAGTAGGAGCTTCCGTGTGCAAGGCACTGTATGAACAATTAAGAGGATGTCTCTGAAAAGAAAGAGACTTTTCCATGAACAGCGTCCAGTTCTGCTGTGTTCTGGCACTTCTTAAGTTACAGATGGCTCTTCAAAATAAATTCCATGTGCTGCATTTCAGTAATTCTTTGTGTCTGCAGAACAGCCATGCAGTGGTGAGAGCCGATGAAAAAGGCACGAGTGCAACGTGTCAGCTCAAAAGGCAAAGGGTGAAAATTCCAGATAAACAGAGATTGCCTCAGAAGAACACAATTCCAGAGGCTGCCCCACATGCAATGCCGCCAGTAAGGATGGACAGCTGAAAACCACAGTCTGAATTACTCTTCTGTACTGAGCGGTGTGATTATTACATATGCAACAGAGCTTGTGGGCAACGCAGAGGAATCCTGGAAGTATTTTAAGCAGTGGTTTTCACAATTTATGGCTGTGACAGATACAGAGCTAATGAACAACACAGGGAAAGTGACCTTGTTTAACTCTTTCATAGATGCTTATCCAAGACCTTTTTGGCAGACAGCAGAGTCATTCCCCTGAGCCTTTATGTAGATTTGAGGTAAACAACATTCTTATGGGTAACAACAACAAAAAAGTACGTTTTTTAACTTGCCTATGGGAAGGAAAACATTGACACATATTCAAAGTCTGGGACTGGAGTCTAATTAAGGAACAGCAGCCAGTAGTTTTCAGAAATCAGCTGGGTGCCTACACTCCTACTTTGGCAGGTAAATACAAGTCCTGATTCTCAAGAGATCTCCCACTGGTCTTCAGGGACAAACTGATTTATAAAGGGGATTACATGGTTCCTAGAGGAGTCTGGGTATCTCAAAGAATCCCAGAGCTCAGAGACTGCAGGCAGAAATATTCAGTTTACAAG
Source organism: Coracopsis vasa (assembly GCA_026283785.1). Taxonomy (NCBI): domain Eukaryota; kingdom Metazoa; phylum Chordata; class Aves; order Psittaciformes; family Psittacidae; genus Coracopsis; species Coracopsis vasa. The sequence goes on along the minus strand of JANHGB010015015.1, from coordinate 15,527 downwards.
TGATAAAGCACAATACAGCTGCTCCTAAAGGGGGTCACTGTTATTGGACCTAAATAATTTGATATACAAGTGGAAGCAGGGAGGAGAAGAAAGAGCACAGGGCTTAGGAGCTGGCAAGGAAGGCTGCACAGGCTGTGAAGGAAGAGCCACAGTGTTGGATTACCTGACGCAGACATCAGAGATGTCAAACACAGTTTCTTGTTCAAAGTCTGTAGCACATGTTGCATTTCAACAGAGAGCACAATATGTAACTGTTCTAATCCTCTAAATTGCGTGAAATGTAATGCAGAAAGGACACAATAATACAGATGTTTTTCCCATTGCCTTGCAATTTTAGTCTCAGTCTAGTAACTAACAGGTCAACCTCTCACTTTCAGCATTCATTAATAGCTCCTCTACAGTATTTTCATCTAAAAAGCAGCAGTTTCCAGCAACAGACATTGGTCTACAATAATTAACATCAGTAGGAAGCATAGGAAGTGTTCATGGATGTGAAACTGCCTTTCCGAATGTGGAAGACCGTGCCCAGGATACCTCCCTAAATGAAAAAGCTGAATGTCCTGAAGCGTATGATAGACTCACTTGCCATGCCGGGAAGATCCAATCTTTACTCAAAGAGGAAAAGGATTTTGTTTTCTTTGTTATTGTTCCAAGTGACATAGTAACATCTACCTGAATGCAGACAGTAATTGCGACTGATACATATCAGGGTAAGAAACATTATACAACAGGATTTGACATAGTACCTGAGGAACACAGTCATTTTGTTAAGACCTGGGCGGTTACCAAATACACATACAATAATTTAGGGTCAGGATTCTTGTCTGGCTATACGTCCTTCCAGATAACTGTGTAATGGAACAGTTAGTTGCACCCAGAACTGCAGACTGTGAAGTTTTTAACTCAAAAGCTGAATTTACATGTTTTGCACAGTTGTCTCACATCATATTAGCCCCAAACATATTTTCCTCTGTAATTGCTTAATAAAATCAAATAATTAAGTATCACTGGGAGGAGGGGTGTTGTACAGATGTCTTGTTCTACCTGCAAGAAAACTTTTACTTCATTTTACTAATATTTTACTTACATTTTATTTCATGTTCTTAATTTTCCTTTTTTTTCAAATTTTCTGATTTTCATGTCTTTTAAACTGAAAAATTCAAAGGTTTCCATTTTCTCTAAATCTCTTCATCTTCTTATTCGGTTGAAACTAATCCATAGATTTAACTTTAATTTTCAAATAATTTCTGCATAGCAAATTGTATTTTTTTGAGACAGATCCACCAGCCATCCTATGCAGCCCATCTCCATTGCCCTGAGGGCTCTGGAAATGGCACAGCCTCACTGGGCATGAGATAGCTGGAAGCTGGGAAGGACTTAGAGCATCTAGTAGCTCCCTATTGCTGCCTAGACCATGAAGGAACAACCCCCAGGTATCATCATAGTGTGCTGCAGCCATCAGGCTTGCTCTCCCCACAGCAAGGGCAGTTGGCCAGACTCATCCCCATTGTGGTGTTTAGGCAAATTCCCTTTTCTGAGTAAAGAACGTGATGATACATGTTTATTCCCTCTCCTAGCAGTCACTGCTATAAATGCCCACATTTTGCAATGAGTTCTGAATTATCTTCTAAAATTATACATGGCATCTCTCACCTGGCACTGATACCAGCATGGCATATGTTTTACCACAGGAGCCTGAAGAACACTCCGAACTTCTGCAAGGGAAAAATCAGCTTATTTCACTTTTAGTGTCAAACCTGCAGCATTGCAAGTTCTACAGGTGGAAGCCAGACAAAACAGCTGCTGATCTATCTCCTGCAGGCTTGGATGCAGCTCCCCAAGCTTCACCAGGACCTGGGGCAACCCAAGGAGGATCCAAATCTCCCAAGGCTTTCTCTGCAGCCCATCACTCAGCCCACCTACTGCCTGAAACTGCCTGGGGAGTGAGGAGAAAAGCCGAGGTCTTCCGGAGCTGCTTCCTCCTGTCATTCTTCCTGAACCATCAGGGAAATGTTGCTTAAAATCTCTTATATATGTATCAATGCTCACCTACAATGTTTTTACCCCAGTTGTCACAAGCCCGAAGCAGGCTACAAAAGGACTTCAGACGTCTCCACATAGAAACAGCATTCTTTGAAATAAAAACATAAAAAAAAAAACCCTGGGGTAGTAATTTGGGTATTTTACAGCCATTTCAGTCATCTGTTCTGCATTAATATTTTATGTCGGCTAGGTAGAAGTAGATAGTCCTGACAGACAGTGATGGTTCTTGAGACAAACTCGTCCCTCGAGTACTTCATGCATTGGCCTGTGATTCTGTCTACTTCTGGTACGTTCAAAATACTTAAATGAATGAAGAAAAAGCTGTTTTGGCATTTGGTTTTAACCTGTTTCCTTGAAACAATAAATTTTTTCAAGGGCAGGGATGGGCCCCCTTGTTCTGTGTTTATGCAGCACCTGTTTCAATGGTCTTACATACATGAGATGGCTTCTCTTACTAATGGCTTCATTGACTACTTGAGCTCGTTAAAGTCATCATCTTTCAGTGATTTTAATGTTATCTTGATATGGACTACATGGCTGTACTATCGTTTACTACTCCACCCATGCAATAATAGTATATGATCTCGTTTAAATAAGTTTCTTAACCAAAGGGTGCCAAAGTTTTAATGCAGAAATAGGTGATTAACCACATGAGGGAGAAAACAAGGTTTAAAGCAACCAAAGATTATTATAGATAATTTTAGGACTGCCAGAAGTGAAGAACGCCATAATATTAGTAGGTAGAGACACTCACACTTTCATGTTATGCAGTCACTCATGTAGAAACAAGGAATATGCACCTAAATATAGTAAATGATCCTCTAGCAGGTTTCCAGTCCTACAAGTTGACAAACACCTCCAGCTCCTTGCATTCACAAGTTACATGTTTCTGTTCCTTATTAGAACTGACAGGTTAAGTTCAAAATCATGAAGAAAAAGGACAAAAGTAATGCAACAAAATTCTAGGTTTCATGCTGTGAAAAATTTGTGGATTTTAGATTTTAAGGACACAAGAATCTATCTGCAACCACCTGAACAGATCCCATACATACCATAGTCTTATCTAGACTAGTTCCTGCTTGGGGTCCCGTTGTGGAAGTAGAGTTGCTCACAGTTTTAGATTTGCATTACTGTTATTTGCAAATCACTTTAATGTTCCCAGGAGTCTTCCCCCAGGTATAAAAAATTTGGACCTGCTAGATCAGCTTTTCTTCAATGTTCCTGAAACAGCAGTCCTCCAAACACAGTCTGAAACCAATAGGCTGGATCCTATCTCCTACTTTAATTAAAAGCTCCCTAATGATGGACAACCCACAATAATTTGAGGAAGTTGTTCTCTTATTGATTTACCTCCACTGTTCAAAATGTGTCTGTTATTTTCAGCACAAATTTGGCTAGCTTCAACATTAGCCTTCAAATCCCATTAAACATTTGCATGCTGAATTGAAAAGCCTGTTTTCAAATAACTGCTCGCCAAGCTGGTCACCATGGCATATATATGTGATCAAATCATATTGTAATCTTCCATGTAAAAACAGGTGATGTGCGCAAGACATAAAATGTTCTTGATATCCACTGATCACTCGTTGCTAAAAGAGGTTTTCAAAACCCCTGAACAAAAATCCATCAATACCTTCACTGAGTCCTGTGCTCCACTGCTTGGTAATTTGCCAAGAATGTGTTAGTGTACCTGCTCCCATATGAGCAATAACTCCTGTGATGGGAGTGTTTGAAATGTCCTGACAAGAAAGCTTGAACTGTGGCCAAAGGAAGCTTTCACTTCCAAAAGGCTGGGATTTGTGAGCTCCTATGGTGGATTTAGTCACACACACAGAGAGCCGTTCAGACTTGTCACCCGTCAGATAATGAAAGCAAATGAGGAGATCCAATCACTGTTTGGGGCCAATCATCAGCAGTTGGAGAAGCATCTGAACTCCCCCTGGATTTCTGATGGGATTAGATGCCCGGGGATAGGTCCACAGCAAGGTTGTTGATTGAAAGCCCATTTATAAGTTGGACCTCATCTTTTGAAGCTACCAGGAAATACAAATAGGCATGAAGCAAAGCAATGTGATTTGTGTTACGGTCAACATTTGCATAACACAGTTACGCATGTCTGTGTGTATGGGTGTATAGCAAAGCACATCTAATAGTCTGTAATTATGCCTTGGAAAATACACACACCAAGGAATTTCCAAAGACTCTGACCTGGCAGAAAAAGCAGTCCCAGGAAATCTGCAGCAGTTTGCTGAGACAATCCCAACATACGCTGGGATTGCATGGCTACGAACTATGTTGGTCAGATAAATCAGATAGGACTCTGCTTTTTCCCTGACTGAACATGCGTGCAATAACCTCTTGGCACAAGTAGGGATTTTAAATTTGGGTTCCTTGGATATGGCCATATGCAACACTGACACTGGCTTTCAAAAACACCTCTGCCAGTAAAAAGCAGCTGCTAAAATATTCCTGGAAAGTAAACATAAAGTGGCATAATGCTTAAACAAAAGGGATTGAAAAACTTCCCCCAGCAATGCCCACCTTTACCCAAAGTGCTGAGATGCTCTCACAAATAATTCAAAATTCTATTTGGTCCCTTGAAGTTTTCTCAGCTTTTCAATGTGAAAAGCTGATTCTCTGTTTATATGTGTCTATATTTTTTCTCAAAAGCATGCTAATACCCATTTGATAAAGCTGTAGTAAAATACCACTGAGGTGTCCCCTCTGTAAATACCTATCACTAATGACTTCAGCTCTGCCTTTGCCCAAGTCTTGGGTCATACAAGAATTTAAAAATGCACAGAATTAGTCATTTTCTGCTGATATTGTACAAGGATCACAATTAGAATAAAGGAAAAAAAATTAGCCTTGAAAATGTGTGGTTTGGTTTCTTACTTCACTTTAGAGCTTTGATGTAAAATCATTCCTGGTCCCATTCTGCACCCCACGTTACCTCTATTCTGTTGTCTTTCCCTCATGCATTCCAGACAACCAGATTTTACTTCTATCAGGAGATTTTGTGATTTCTTAAACCTTCTTCAGTTTTACAGGATTTTATTTGAGTTTGTTGCTTTGTTGGTTTTGGTTTTGGTTTTGTTTCCTTTTCCCTGATCCTTTGTTTATGATATTTAATCCCAGATACAAGTGAATTTGCTTTACAGCAATACATGGATATTTTATGGATTCCTCTACTTCTGAGAGTAAGTAAGTGGCTGGCTTGAATGACATTTTTTATCCTATATATTAAGATACCTCAAGGGTAGGCAAATCCAGTGACCAGGTGGAGAAAGCAAGGAGCTTGTCCTACTCCTGGAAGTGCAGCAATGTTGCAGCAAATTTTAGTCAATATAAGAATATGAAGAGAGAGGAGATAGGCACATACACAATTCATCCCCAAATCAGTGATATGCATGATGTAGGAGGGAGAGTTCAGCTCTCTGAAGGATGAGGTGTTAGATGGGGGGGCTGGAGACCAGTGATTTGATCCAGGGCAGCAGCTATCTTCATTATCTGTGGATGTCTCCCTCACTGCAACTGGCTCCAAGGCAGCCGCGACTTCTGCGTGCCAAAATGATTGATGAGAGAAGACCCCGTCTCCCTTTCCGTGGTACAAATGGGTTTAAGCAATTTGCAGCGTGCCATCAGCTAATGAGGAAAGAATAACCACTTTGAACCATTAAATGAAAAGATTATGCTTGACTTTATATTATCTGAGTTTTGAGGAGAAAAAAGCCAAATGTAATCATCACTGGTGTACTGCCCTGGTCTTGGAAACGTCACATTTCTGTTCACCAGAAACTGACTCTCTTTTTCTTCTTTTCCAGGACAGAAAGACTTCAAAACACTTTTCTGGTGCTCTACACATTACAAACAGACAGATTTTTCCAGTATCATCACAAGAACTACCAGTACCTCCTTCTTTTGCAGTTTAATTATGACACCTGTACCATTACTTTCTGCTTTTTGCTCTGTCTCAGCTTTTCAGTGCCGTCAAACTTCTGTATGAGTCTGCAAAATCTCCCATCTGATGAAGACTGAGATACTTAGATTATTTTTATGTTTAAACTCATTCAATTGGCACAGAACAGTGATTGTGGAAATAAACATCCTTTTGTTTAAAGAGTCGACATTAGGCTTTTATGTATTTAGATGTTGTATTTTTGAAGATAATGAAAGAGAAGTGTATCATGATAGACTATCAATCATGACTTAGGGATAGGAAGCTCTGAAAGCTTCATTTAATAAAAAGTAGAACATTCATTACAGAATGAACAACATTTTTTCAGACTTTGGCTTGGCAAAGCTGGAGGAATTTATGTATTTTCATTTGTAATCTTTATTATATGTCTAAGACATTTACCACTAAATGCCAGTTCCTTCCCATGACAGCTGCACAGGAATAGTTAAACAAACCAGAAAATACAGACATACATATACACACAAATACAAGGGAAATACGTGAAGTAACAGCCATTTACATTGCTAATACAGTCTTTTACTTCATCATGTGATATGGTGACATGCTTTGCTCACTGTGTTTCTCTCATAATGGCGTTAATTGTTTTTTCTATGGGTCTTGTGTATTGACAATACCTTTAGCTGATTAACATGTAAACCAAATAGCAGTTGTTGCTGCAAAGTCTATTTTATTGTTGATACCAGACACCTTTTCTGCAAGGTCAGGTAAGCTTCATATGGGGAGGAATTCCCAGAGTGGAGTGCACAGCACCAGATGAAAATATACAGAAAACTGGCTTGTCTGGTACACGCGGCACACAGCCAGAAATAGAAGAAGCCGTTTGAAAAGGAGGTAGCCCATTGCCTGTGTTTGTTAGCACATTTCAAGTCATCATGAAGCTCTGATTCACCTTCATTAGCTTGTGCCCAGGGGGAACTCAGCATTGTTGAACTGCAGCGGTGTTATCCATGTAGGGATATATGTCTACATTGCACAAAGTTGTGACTTGCTAGACTAGAAACCACAGGCTACAACAGGCAGAACTCTCAAGTTATATCTCATTCTAATCAAAAGTATGACGGAAGTGCATGCAGACATACCCAGCTGAACTTTCAACACTTTTATTTGCCTTCAGAGTAAGATCCAGCCCAAGTTCTGTGAGATTTGGATAGACCGTTCCTCCAAAGTCTCCAGAGCAAGACTTTTCCTGTAAAACTTACAGTGGGAGGTGCAATGCCTCTTTTCTGGAAAGTCTCCAGCCAAAATTTGCAGACTCAAAAGATTAAAGATCACAGATAGGCTCATGGATGCAAATATGAACCTCTCAAAAATGCGATGCTGCTCCTAATAAGTTCAGGCTCACCTTTAGTTAAGATGAAAGCCTCACCTCAGGGTATTTATCCAAATTAAGTTCCAGTGACAGTTATTCAATGTCATAAGAGTTTTGCATTTACCTTTTATATTAAAAAATGAGCAAATACCTTTTTTGCATGTACCTTTTATGTTAGAAATGATCTTCAATTTAACACTGCTAACCATTGCAGCACCAGCTCAGGGCCCAGCTGAAAGCCTACATACAAACACAGAAGAGCTGCAGCCTTTTGAAAATACATGACAATGCAAACAGACAAGGCAAACTTAATTGTGGGAGGAGAGCATTTGCAAAGATGTGACCTACAGGGCCATACTGGACAAGTCAGGAACAGAGACAGTAAGACTCTGAAAACAAAATCCATTGAAGTCAAAGTGTTTTATCACAAAATTCAATGAAGTCAGGGTTTTGGCCCAGATGGATCTAAAAAAGACGGAGTGCCCAGTATTCACTTGAGTCTTTCAAAGCTGAGGAGTGTAATGGTTTTAGAATTTATTTGTTCTTCATGCCTGAGTAGTCAAAGGCAAAACAGAAGACATGTCAGCGGGTGACACTAAAAGAGACAGCAAGTCAGTTGGTGTATAACAATGCGTGCAAGTCAATGTATTTCTGTTGATTTCTACTTTGTTACCCACAACTCTACCTTCCAAGAACCTAAGTCAGCAAGTCCATAACACCAGCAACACAGTGGTCAGCAGTACCAGCTTAAAATAATAACCCTTTCTGCTCTTCAGATCATTTAAGGGCTTTTTACTTTGCTCTTTGTATTTGAAGTTTTGGGATTGATTTGAGCTCTATTTTCAAGCTCTTGTCTCTGTCCAGGAGGATAGAAAACATCAAAGGAAAAAAAAAAAGAAGTAGTTTTTAGAAATGTGAGATTCTTACCTCCTGCAGAATGTCAGCATCCTGGGCTCAAAGAGAAAGTTGAAGTGTCACAAAGTAGAGAAATGGTAACTACACTGGTGAGGTACAGGAGTACAGGAAAGCAGTAACAGCAGTGGAGGCTTCTGCACAGAATAGAAATAGAACAGGAAGCTCACAGGTTTAGTTTTGACACCAGGAGCTATTTAGAAGTTCTCACCATGAAGAATGATGTCCTAAGGCTGAATCAGCTGCCCATGTGAGCAACCAAATCCTTCTGCCCAAACACCTTCTTAGATCCTCTTTCTTTGTTGATATGCTTGAACTGGTTCAAGATTTCCAAGAATTCTGGAAACAGCTACACATACAGTTTACAGATTTTTGTTTATTTCTCAGGGAAACAAGGCTTATATGAACTTCTTGAAATCATTTTGTCCAGCTTCACCCAAATCGGATAGCAGGGTAGAACTTAAATGGAAACATCTTTTTACAAGGGGCCTGCATAAATATTGCAATGTAGGCTGGAAAGGCACTTTTTCAGTCCACTAACATCAGAAGGACATGGCATTTATTTTGGCTTGTTTCTTGAAGAAGTATCAACTGCTTAGTCACCCATGCAGGTCTGGACAACATGCAACATCTGTTGTCCCTTCCAGGTCAAACAAAAAGGAGAAGGAAGTACCATGGCTCAAAAAGCTGTTTCAATGTTCTGCTGCACATGGAACTCTTTACTTAAATCACTATTTCCAAACATCTCTAGTATTAGGATCCATGTTTCATTTTAATGGTAGAGCATGTTCTTTACCAACTATGCATCATATCGCATGTAACTTCTGCCTCTGAGCTACCATTTTCCATGTGTTACAGCCAGCACAATGCTGAAATGTCAAACTGTAGGACTCATAACTTTTCCCATAACTATTTGAGTTCATTTGCAGAAAGAAAGAGAAAAATAAGTACCTCCATGAGGCTTCTGGGACCTGAGATACATAGACAGAAAGATCACTGAACAATAACAGAAACTGAGCATTTGTCTATTCAGAGATCATTGTATTCTACAGTGCAGCAATTACACTCAGGACCAGGTACCCCAGGCTATGTGGTTGCTGCGTAAAAAGTAGCTCCACACCTTATGAAAGCATGTAACCCTGCATGACAAATGGGAAATTATTACACAATAATTATATGCCCTTGCAAGACCTGATTGCTGGTACCTATCATTCCAAAATATATCTCCTCAGATTGCTATCAGGTGGCTCACACTTAACAGCCTCTCAACTTGTGCCCTCCCTTTAAAACCTGCAATGTGATGACTTTCACTGGCCCTCTTCCATACTGTCTTTGAAGGATCTCAAAGCACCTGCAGAAAAGCCTATTGCTTGCAGGCTGACTATGAAGGATGCAAACATGGCCACAAATGAGCCTTCAGAGATCTATCTGCATATCTTCTCTTTCCTCTGTAACATTGAAACAGTTCTTCTGTTTGAGCTTTTTTAGGTCTGTCCTTTAGGACAGAGAAATATCTTTTACTAGACCGCATTTCTAGCGCATCAGTGTCCTAAACTCAATGATACATCAAGTTCTTATTGTGCTATGCTAAGGAATAGTAACAACCTTAATACCATTTGGAACTGCACCTATTTATGTCAAAGGGGCTCATCATCACTAGCCGATTAAAATGGGTTGCTGCTAATCAGAAGCAATGAAATTGTTGAGGGAGAAGTGCTGACATGGGGAAACAAGGTGATTAAATATGATTAGCCGTCTTTTATGATATCAGAAGAGGATCCCTGTCTGAGCCAGGTTAACTCCCACTTTCTCATTGATGCACTGGAGGATATTTTCTGAAGGATGCAGCCATATAGCTTTCAATCATTACAACTCCTCCTCCTTGTGTGAACACTTCTTTTACCAGTCTGGTATATCTAGCCAAGACATGTAGAAGCACCTGGTGCAATTTCTCCATGTACAATATATTTCAAAATACTTTGAAGTGTTCTGAATTCTTATGAAATTCATAAGATTCTTCTGTCGGGGTTTGGTTTAGTTGGAGTTTTTTAATGAGCTGGGCTTAGTCTGCTCCTCCAAAGGTCAAGGAAGGAGTGACACTGGGGGCATTTTCCATTATTACAGCATAGCATTTTATTAGAGAGATCTTTTAAGAAACATGCACTGCAGTGCAAAAGATCCAGCTAGGGTCAGGGCCCTGTTGTGTTACAAAACCTATACAGGGAGCAAAATACAGTCTCCATCCTTTAAAAATGGCAAAGGAGGGGAAAAAGGGGAAAGAGTCAGCGCAGTAAAGAGCATTCTGTAGTCATACAGCACCTCAGAGGCCTAATCCAAACCAAGTCCAGGTTCTGAACAGAGGTGTCTCAGTTCTCCCCATTTCCCACAATGGGACAGCATTTCTTACACGAAAACCAACTTTATGCCCCGTGTAGGTGGCAAAGCTGGGTTTCAGTGGAGTGCCAGGCTGGCAGCATCAGGGATACTATGTTTGCAGCAGGGCTTGTGGGCAGATCACTCTCTGTTTCAGATTGCTATTTTGATAAAGATTATTGCTTTGCCATTACATCTGTGCTTCTTGTTCTTGGTAGCTACAGCATATGACCCAATTATTTTATACATAAGGATCTGTGGTTATATGTACGCTATATATTTAATGGAATAGGTATTACATTTAACAGTCACATGTGACCCTTAAGTTCCTATTTTCTTGCTCCCTACATTATTCATTTCTTTGCAACCTGTATCAGATCTTATGTTAAAAGAGCATGATGTTTGGGAGCAATAAAATCTCACCAAGGAGATCAAGTTAGCAGTAAATAAGAAGCCAAGACAGGAGCTGAAGACAGTGATTAATTTTGGCAATGTAATGAAATGGCACTGAATTAAAGGAGCCTGCAAACACATTCTGAGATTTTTCCAGCCTTCCCGCCTTGTGATTTCTAATTTGGCAGAATATTTTCTAAAAGCTGAGCTATATCCTGCAGTGTTAGTGTCCTCTCAGCTATTGTTATCAGAGGTCTGATAAGGGAGGTTTTTTATTGTTCCTCATCAGATATCGGCATCTAATGAACACTGTGAATGCAAATGGGCAACTCCTTACTGAAATCAGGTAAGCTTTAATAAAGTCAGAGAAGTTCTGCTGATTTACATCAGCTGATAGTCAGAGACAAGAAGTTCACATGTACTTCAGATCAACAAGAAACTGTGGCAGCCCCTTCCAAATAGTTGCCTGGTCCCACTACCTTCACACTGCGATGTCGCATGCTGGTATTTTCCTCATGCACAAGTGGCTTTATAGAATACAAATGAATCTTCCACATCTCCCCCTTCAAGCAGTGGGTTGCACAAAAGATCAAAAGCATGTTAAGCTTTAAAAAACCCCATATTTCTCTTGTATAGGGTAAGAGTCCATTCTGACGTGAAGTTAGGGTGTGTAAAGGTGAAAATTAAATTCAGAAGAGTGTAATGAATCTTTTACTGCACCCCATGCTGCACCAGGCAGCAACATGTTATTTTTAACATTTTAGATAAGCCAGAACTCTAATAATACATTACATGAAGTGCTGGGATGTGAACTCCCTGTACAATCTCTACCTTCATGTCCTGTCTTTAAGCTTTCTCCTAGCTCAGCCATGATGCTTTTAAAACCCTCTGTCCCACTAGGCAGAGATTGACTTATTACTCCTACGAATTGTACACATGGGTTAGCATATGTGAAAACATGCCCTTGCCACTATTAATTCATCTGCCCTTCACGTTCCACTCCTGCTTCACCCACTCACTTTTCAGATTAAAAGTGCTTTGGGGGAAGGGAAAATATTATCTCTCAGGGGCAGATTGATGGGGGAAGAAGCCAAATGCTGCAGCCCCACCTCAGACTGCCTGGGGGAGGGACCATGTCTATTCTAGCCTTGCGGCTGAAAACTACTCCCACCCTCCCAATCCAACCCTTCTGTCTTAAATGTCTGTTAAATGGCCTATTCTAACGATGGAGATCTGGCATTAGAATGTTAACACTTATAATTACTTTCTTGTTTTCTTTTTCTATTTTTCTGAAGAGTATTTAGCATCCAGAAATAATTGCAGTGATGGTTCTGAAAATATTTATAGTTCTACTATAACTTACGTTGACACAGTTGATTTTTTGTGACAGTTCCTTAGTTAAGCCAAAGACTATTGAGACTGTTATGGCCAAGCATACATCATCCTGGATTTGTGCTTTTGTTTGTTATATACTGTTGAGAGTCATCCCTTACAATAGGAAGGGGATACAAAGACTACAGCAGTGATAGTGATGCTTTTTGGTAAAGCAGTGGTCATTTCATAGGTGTCACTGCTGGAGGAAAAATGACTTTTAAATCTCTGAAAGAGTTCTCATTTATTATCACTGGCTGGGATTCTTAAAATGCAGCATGGGCGTTTGGGTCTGGATCTTTCATATCAGAGCTGTGTCAACAGACCTGGGACCCTTCTCATAAGCAGTCATCAGGAGGATCATGCCTTGCTATCCAGCCAGGGAAAATACTCCCAGAGAGCACTAGAACAATCAGAACAGATCAGACAGACACATCTTGTCAGCAGCAAAGATGGTCCACAAATTCTCTCACACAACTTATTCTCACTATACACCTTGGTCTTCCGCAAGCATTTTAGTACACTAGGGAAATCATTCAAACCATCTTTGGTAGAGCCAAGACGGCACAGGACTGCTGTGAAACTTATACCACATAACACAAAACTCCAGTACCACTTCTTATTTCCTAATTCTATAGAAGCTTCAAATTCAGGCATGGTTTGCCAGCAATAAAATCCTCTCAGATTTTGAATGTGTTTTTACCTACTACTTAACACTGTCAATTCTGTTTGTGCTAGAATTTCCCTAGGTTTGGATTTTTCTTCACTTGATTGAAATTTGGAGCTTTTGATTCTGTTTGGCACCACAGAAATGAGTATTTAAGTTAAATAAACCCCCCAAGGTGCAAATTCAAAATCAAGTTAATATGGTATAAGAAGTCTCCAAGTGTCAGCTGAACCACAATAACTGCCCACATATTCAATCACAGCCTTGGGCAAAGGTGCAGCGACTTATTAAAACAGAAGAATTTGAACTACATAGTCTGAGCCCACAGTAAACCTTCAGATGAAAACTTGTGTGAGATAAGAGTATCATTGCAAACCCATGAGTGATTAGTCAGTGGAGATACACATGATTTTAACAGAGAAATCACATACCCTCAAGCCTTTTTTGTTATTATTTTTCCCAGTAGAGGATTATATTAGGGTGGATTGAAAAATGGGACATAGAACCACAAATATTTTATTTTTACCAACAACATTAATATTACCTTATAGTTGTCTACATCTATAGATACTGATGTGTATGCTGCACATAAGCAAGCAAAAAAAAGCCACAGTCCTTCCTCTGAACCACTTACAGTTTAACGTGAAGAACAGCAACCAACCCTAATCTGCATCTTTGCTGGCAAGCAGTGCAGAAAACTGTAACAGAAAAAGGAAGGGGAAAGTTGAAAGTATTAGCAAACCTTTCAAAATCCATCACCAGCCTCCTCTCTGTATTTGAGACCCTCTTGATCAAGCCAGAAGAGCTGCAAACAAGTACTGCACAGAGTACTCTCTGAAAGGTTTGGAGGAGGATATTTAGCTTCAGGTTGATGGGGAGGTCAGGGTACGGAGTCTGTATTACCACATCTTGTTTACTCAAAACATCTGCCTTTACACTGGAGACTATTGTGATTTGTGGGATGTAGAAGAGAGAGAAAGATAAGGGGTATCTGGGACTGCTGCCATTGGAGTTTATGAAATAATTTAGAAATAAAGGGATTTAATTAATTGTGCCTACCTCATAATTTTTTAGCGTGCTTCCTTTCCTCCTCTGACTTTCAGTGAAGCAACTAGGAGCAACTCATGGGCCCACATCCGGGAAGAACTGATCCCTGAGCGAACAAGGCTCCTTCCCATCAATTTTGCAACCAAAAGGGAATTTTTAGTGATGTTTGGAGTGTAACATAGAAAGATTGACATGCCCAAGTCATTCAATGACTTGTCTTACAGGAACTCAGCACAAACCTAGGTCCAGGCTCAGTCTGGCGAGAGACTTCCTCACTGCTGGTCTCCATAGATGCAGGAAGACTGTGCAGGGCAATTCAGTGTCCACATGGCCTCCTGCATCAACAGTTCTTTAGCTATTCATTTGTACTTTTTCTTACTATATGAAATAGATGGATAAATCCATATAATCTGTCTATTGTATTTTTAGTGCACCCATTATTGAAGCATTTATTCTAGGCAATATTGCTTGTCGATCTGCATGCTATTATCTGATCTAACATCCGGAGGCAAAAGTTTTATGAGTCAGAATATAGCCAAGACTGAGCACATTGTGGTTTCCTCGAATTGCTCTTTTCCTCTGGAATGTATTTGCAGTGACATTACCCTTCTGATTATCATCATCATCGAAACCCTATTATTTAAACAACAGTTGTAAAAGCGATCAGACTGCAATAACTGAAGGTCACCCCAGGACTATATGCAGGCGTCAAAAGGTGTCGTAGCTTTTCCATCATTTCCTTGTGAACCAAACTTTCTATATTGCCGTGGGAACTCAGTCCCTGCATCCTTGGACAGACAGGAAGGGAAGATAACTTGCCTCAACAAGTCAGAGAATTCTTCTGATTTGGACAGATTATTGAGTCTTCAAAAGAATGCAGAGGGGAAAGTCCTTTGTCTGTCTACTTGGTCCTGGCATATGACACAATCATAGAATGCTAGAATCATAAAATCATAGAATGGTTTGGTTTGGAAGGGACCTTAAAGTTAATCTAGTTCCAAACCCCCCTGTCATGAGCAGGAGCCCTTCCACTAAACCAGGTTTCTCAAGGCCATGTCCAACCTGACCTTGAACACTGCCAAGGATAGAGCATTTACCACTTTTTTGGGCACCCTGTTCCAGTGCCTCACCACCTTCACAGGAAAGAACTTCTTCCATATATCTAACCTAAACCTCCTCTGTTCAAGTTTGAACCCATTGCCCCTTGTCCTATTGCTACAGTCCCTGATGAAGAGTCCCTCCCCAGCATCCTTAAAGGCTCCCTTCAGATACTGAAAGGCTGCTATGAGGTCTCCATGCAGCCTTCTCTTCTCCAGGCTCAACAGCCCCAACTTTCCTAGCCTATCTCCATACGGAAGGTGCTCCAGTCCCCTGATCATCCTCGTGGCCTCCTCTGGACTTGTTCCAACAGTTCCATGTCCTTTTTATGTTGA